>RQTK01000018.1:787865-811442 GCA_003991915.1 Elysia chlorotica | reverse complement strand
TAGATAGATAGATAGATAGATAGATAGATAGATAGATAGATAGATAGATAGATAGATAGATAGATAGATAGATAGATAGATAGATAGATAGATAGATAGATAGATAGATAGATAGATAGATAAATAGATTGCACGTCTTTTGTGAATAAAAATCCTTATTAAAAATCATACCATCGTTATGACGAATTAGCCTTTTATTTCATGTAGCCAGATCAGATAATCATTTCAAGGAAATGCGGAGAAGAGTAGGGAGAAAGCACCTTGACACGAGGGTAAACAAACTTCCAACCCCCCATGAGACATTGAATATGGCATTTATCTCAAGTTAGGTGTTTAAACAAAGTAAACCTGACAGACTCCTATGCATTTCAAATATTTGATCACAGATTAAAAAGAACTTTAATTGAGATTGCATTGTGCTTTTCGTGTTCTGCGTTTACCTGCACAGTGGGTTTGACTTTCAAAGATATTGTTTTCTCTTATTAACCAGACGTACCCAGAAATAATTCCAATTACATGATGACACATGCATGACAATAATTTAATACAATTCTTTCTTTAACCTCTACCCATTTTCTTCTAAACGACAGACAGGTTATTTTGATGTTGTTTTTCTTGTCATAATTATTTTTTTATGTATTTTGTTTTGTTTTATTGCTGCTTTTTTGTTTGTCTTTGTTTTTGTTTTGTTTTTGTTTTTGTTTTGTTTTTTTTGTTTTTTGGTTTTGTTTTGTTTTTGTTTTTGCTTAAAACCTTCCAACCTAGAAAGTGCAAACTCTTAAGACAGACAAACATGGAGTCTATTTTAAAAAGTACAGTTTGGTTAGAATGTGAATAAGAAGAAATGGAAAAAGACGCACATTTCCCCAGGAGCGCCTCTCGGCGGGCTATGAGTGCTGTTTCTTTTTAGTCTTTTTTTATTGTGTTTATAATTTTAAGGGGGTATGGTATTATTTAGCATATATTGCTTTCGAGATGAATATATGTACATATAATGCGTGTACTTCTGTGCCATCTGTGATTGCATAAGCCTTTGTTTTTCTGTAACGAAACAAAATCTCCCAAATGGACTCAAAAAGTATTATCTTATTTATTCTTTTGATATTATATGTGATAACCCTAGAGCACTGGGCCAATAAAGCCACAGGTGCACTTGAAATAAGAGCGTTGATTAATCGCGTGTGGGAATAAATTTTAAAATGAATGAAACGGTCGATATATGAACTGCCATAATTTGCTACACTGATCCCCGCCTTGTCTAATGTGTGGCAGCACATAAAATTGTGAGACGTCAGTCTTGGAGCCCGTCCACAAAATGCCTATATAGTGCTGATTTGGACATTAAACCAACTCAACTCAACATTGTGTTGTTTTACAAAGATAGCCAATTGTGAGAGCAAAAATTAACACGCAGCATACCATTTGGGAATTGAGAAGAATAATAAAACATTCATCATTTTTGCTTTATTTTTATCACTTTCTGCCTTATACAGAAATCTTTATTTATTTAAAAAGAAACTTTTTTTGTACAGACTCCTTCGATGGCTGGAATAAAAAGGAACCAATGAATTGCTTTTAACTGATACCAGTCTACCAAGTTTATTTGGTGTTTTCATATCTTACCTGAACTTTTACGTAAGTATGAACGTTTTCAATGTCTCAGTCATATTTTAAAGGGCTTTTAAGATACATGTAATGTAAAATTTAATGATTGCTGTGATAACATGTAACACGCATAAAGATTGCTTTTTATTAAACCATCGTTAGTAATGTAGTTTGGCCTCTTTCTAATTTGTCATTTGTCATTTATACGTCAGCTTCATTATTTGATTACGCCATAAAATGGATGAGCAGGCTCAACGGTTCTTTGTTTGTTTGTTTGTTTGTTGTTGTTGTTTGCATTTTTTTTTGTTAGCTTAGAATTGAAGCTCGGACGTCTTGCTGATTAAAAATATTCTTTCTACACAAATTATAGGTAGTTTTGTGGTCTGAAATAGTACGGGGAAAAGGCATCGTGAACTTTTTTTATGGCATAATATGATCAGATCCACAGCTTTTAAACAGCAAAACGTTTGAAACTCAAAGTTGCATTTACATAAGTTTCATTGGTAGCAATGCTAATTGGGTGATATAGATAAAAACAAGCGCATAGGCTCTAACCTCCTCACGCGTAGTGATTATTACTGGAATTATGATAGCCTGATAAAAGACGTTCTTGCTGATTAAACGAGCCTTAAATCGACTAAACTATCTGGCAAAGTTTAAAACTATCCGGTTGTATGGTAGATACAAAACTCTATTCAATACTTTATTTTCAATAATTTAAATCAATAGACAAAACTTTGCTGAATATGCAAGAAGAAACAAAATTTTGAGTCTTAATAATAACTGGAAAAAACTGATGTATTAACTAAAATATTCTTTCGACACAAATTATAGGTAGTTTTGTGGCCTGAAATAGTACGGGGAAAGGCATCGTGAACTTTTTTTATGGCATAATATGATCAGATCCACAGCTTTTAAACAGAAAAACGTTTGAAACTCAAAGTTGCATTTACCAAAGTTTCATTGGTAGCAATGCTAATTGGGTGATATAGATAAAAACAAGCGCATAGGCTCTAACCTCCTCACGCGTAGTGATTATTACTGGAATTATGATAGCCTGATAAAAGACGTGGATAAATCGATAGATCACGCACTGATCATGCAATATGCATAAAAATAACCTTTAAGTGCCGTTATGTAAACAACACTTCGGATCCTTTGTCCTAAACAAAGATAGGAACATAAGAGGGCAAAGCTTGCACTTCCAAATTAATCGCAAAAATTGGTCTAATACATGTAATTGTATGACTCTAAACATGGATTGTGTAAATTTGGTCGGAAACAACCTGATGAACCAAGCCACTTAGTGGCATGTTTTCCTAACCTCGGCATCTAAAATATATTAAAAGGTTGATGGAATCTGAGCCTTTACAGATTTAATAAATAGTTATGATATAATCGGAAAACTTCAGAAGAAACCAGTATAAAAAAATTATTGCGCTTTCCGTCCTATCATCCCTATAGCCGCAATTTTTGTCGCTGGCACTTAACATGAACTAGGTAAACAAATCATTTTGCCTTTAGTTTTGTTTTATTATTCTTTTGCTAACCCTTGCTGTAAATTAGGGGGGGGGGCGTGGTGGCCCTGGGGTAGAACATCGGCTTCCGACGCAAAAGGTCCGTATTTCGCTCACTACTGGGTTGGGTCGGTGTCAGTATAATGTGACCAGCTGAGACAGGAGTCATGGTATCCTCGCCCTGTCTCGTGTGTGGCAGCACATAAAATTGTCAGACGTCAGTCTTGGGGCCCGTCCACATCCTTCACTTATCATGAAACCGGCTATGCTGAAAGTAATGTCGAAGAAAAAACAGATGGTTGTAAAAGAAACTTGCAAGGTCCATTACAAATACCCGAAGTATTAGAAGTACCAATAACACCATAGTAACTTTATCATAAGTTTATCTCAAATGGCATTGCTGTTGATGTAAAGTTAGTTCAAACTTTTATCTAACTCCTTGGCTTTCGGTGGCTAGCAAGAATAAGTTTTAAAAAAAAACAGAATAACAAACGAGAAGTGTTTAGAACACTCCATGAAGAGAGTTAATAGAAAGAATACATTTTTGGCCACATAACAAGGCATGACAGACTCGCTCAAACAACCCTAACGGGCAGAATGGAAGGAAGAACCTAGGAAAGGCATGCTCAAAAGGAAGTGGTGCAACGACATAAAAGAATCCTGCCAGCTACATGAGAACCTCAGACTGGCGCAGGATCGTTTGACTTGGAAACATAATAATGGCTAGACAACCTCGATTCGGGAGCGCACAATGACCAATGACCGTATGATTTTCTTTCTTAACAATGCAATATTTTCTCTAAAGTTAAACACGTTTGTAATCGATTATTTTAGAGCATTGATGACAATTCAAGATTAAGACCGTGTAATGTGTTAGTACCACTGGCCTTTCGATTGAGAGGAGAAAGCTAGTGAGAGGGTGAGATAGTGAGTGTGACAAGTAGAAATTGATCAGGTACGCAGATATTGAGACCGTTATGAAAGAAAAAACAGACATGGAGATTATAATTTCTTGGTTGTTGTTGTTGTTGGTGGTGGTGGTGGTGGTGGTGGTGTTGTTGTTTTATCCTTACTCTACATGAAGAAAAGCGATTTAGAAAGTTTTATGTACAAACTCTGCGCTGCAAACCTCTTTGCTACATTCTTTTTCCTTAGAGTTTTACAACAGCAATATACTTTTGAAAAAAAAAGTTAAGCTTTACATAACATGCTGTTACCTAGTAGTCTGCTGTCAATCATACCTTTAATTTATTTGTGTAAGTCGTGCAGTGTCGCTTTTGAGTCTGATTTAATATTTTGGCCTTTTTTTTACATGCAATAGGAAAATGTCTTCACCGACGTTATTTAAGTCAATATAAGATAATTATACCCTTGTAAGTTTCCAGCACATGCATTTTGTTAGCTCAGTTCTCTCATTTATTTTCTTTTTTCGAGATTTCTTTTCAACAAAAATACCATATCTTTCCAGGATACGACATAATGTGTGGGTTGTTTAACTAGCATGACGTAGATCTGGAACTAGGACAGCTCAGACCAAAGGCCGTAGCGAAATCAAGCAATTGACCCATGGGCTAGTTTTAAATTAGAATAATCTCTTTAGTTATCTTAGCGAAATCAAGCAATCGACCCATGGGCTGGTTTTAAATTAGAATTATCTTTTTAGTTATAGATTTTTGTTTGATGTACTCTAAGTGCCCATTTTTTCTTGGTATAAAAGGGCACTCAGTGCTGAAGTTGGAAGTAACATTCTCTGGAAACAAAGAAGGAAATTTTAAAAACATTGAGATGGTTCGATTTCATGTTTTAAGATTGCTTTTTTTCCAGTTTCCCAAGAAAAAGGGCATTAAACAAGAAACATCTTAACCTAATAAATTATTATCTCAGCTTCAATACATTGACTTTCCAATCATCACTTTAGCTAATTTAGATCTCCGATTATGATCTTACAAAAGGTCATTTTTGTATGAATTGAGAAATTTAAAATTGCGGATAAAAAAGGATGAATAGACTAAAGATTTATTGTTATAGTATCAACGTGAACTACAGTGCTTTTGTGATTTAACAACCTTTAGACTACTTTCAAACTATCAAATTCCATTACATAATACGTTTCTGTGTGCGATAATTAATAATTATGTGAATTGCATGTAAGTCGTCTACCTCGACAGTTTAGTACACTGTTAACGCTCTCGATAAACCTATTATCTTGGAGTCTCGTGGTTTCCAAATCGTGTATACTCGTCGCTTCATAAGGTTAAGATTTTTCAAAATTTTGTTCGGATCTATTCTTGTGCGAACATTTCATAGACGGCAAATACGGGGACGAAGTTCCGTTACAACACTTTCTCAATCTTTTAAAAACCATTTTCAAAGTTTATAATAAGGTTCTGGAATTATGGAAAATGGGTCGTTATGTAAAATGCATTGCTCAAATGCGCGAATCCGTGTTAATATTATTGATAGTGAACTTTTAAAATGACCAAAATGATACATATATTTGGATTGTGTTTGTGAAATTCTTATTGCAATGCTCTGTATGTTATAGAAGTTAACTTTTGTGCTGTTGTGGTTGGATTCGTTTGCATTTCAATCCTTTGTTGGTAGCGGTGGTAGTTTTTGGAGTTTTCATCTCCATCAAAGTTTGTCTCTTATTATTTCTCGTGTACCAGATTGGAGACCCTCGACGAAACTGCTCGGTGTAAGTTGAATTCTCCCTTCAAAGGTGTTTGTTTTCTTTTCACAGATTATGTCCGAACTGTCAGAGACGGCTGGCCTCATCCAAGTAAGCCTTGAGACAAATATTATCCATATCCTCTTTTAACATATTAAAAAGTTGTATATTAATACATTTTTTTTCTTCTTTGTGATAGATGATAAGTTATGTCTTTTGTAAATTTCGATAGGATGTTTTATCATTTTGTTGTTAAACTATTTTACGTGACTCTTAACCTACCCTGCTTGAAATCGTGTACTGGGAAGGAAGAAAATAATATTAAATTTGAATCTTTGACGAATAGATACTCATTAAAAAAATATTTAAGATATTCTCTGAGGGATGGGTAGACAGTAATGATATTTATCTTATAACCGTAGTATCCGTCGTGCGTGAATTTCAACCATGATTTCATAATTAAGTGTCTATTATTAATCTACAATGAAGCGTTATCTATTATCGGCATGTAGCTTTACTGCCGCAACAGTTAAACACTTCAATAGTGGACAGCAGCGCTGTCGTCACATTGTAAGGTTACAAGTTATGCATTGGTGGGAATTGGATCCACAAGACTCGATCTATTTCTGTTTTTTTTATTATTAAAAGCATACCTATGACAGGACATATATACGTTTTGATCAGCCAACTCAGCTCACTTTGCGTAAACAACAATGTAAATACAACCTCTCGGGTCTTACAGTTAAGCGATACAATTCACTTGGGCTCTTACTAGAAGTTTTTAACGGTGTCTTCTATTCTTGGAAGACTTCACCACTAGAGACTCCTCATGTTACAACGCACATGATTAACCATGTGATGCATAACGATGAAGCGAAGCAAGCGTAGAGTCACGAGTTTCATTTAAGCCTACTTAAATTGGCTGAAATTTTTCAAATTAAAGAAAAAACTCTTTAAGTTTATTTTAGCATGCATAAAGAATACAATGATAGTTTAAAAACTCTCTCTTTTGTCTGTCTGTCTCTCTCTCTCTCTCTCGCTGTCTCTCTCTCGGTCTCTCTCAATCTCTCTCTCTCTTTCTCTCTCTCTGCCTCTCTCTCTGTCTCTCTCTCTCTTACTTTATCTCTCTTTCTCTCTCTCTCTCTCTATCTCTCTCTTTCTCTCTCCCCCTCTCTTTGTTGTTTTTTTTTTATCGCGCCCGCCAATCTCTTAAGAGTTATATACAATTTATAGATTGACATATATAATCAATTTTCAGTAAAAGAAAATGTTATCCGACTTTCAGTTTTGTACCCAAATTACTATGTTGCAATATTTTGAATTCTGGCGCAAATATTAGCAATGTCTATACATATATTTATTCAAAATACAATAAAGACTTTTTTCCAAAGATAACTTGCATACCAATCATGTATAAAAAAGTACAGTATTTACTTATCTTGTTCATCATATATGATTAACATAAGCCGATTATGTATCTGAATTAAAAAACATATGCGAAATTGCATCATGAAAGTTTTAAATGGCATATCACTTTGAAGAATGCATGTATAGTGGAAACGTTTAATTAATAACAAAGTCTTATAACACTTGTATGAATTTTGCATTGATTTTTTTTTTTTTTTTGCGAAAAGTAAAGATTTGTCGCTGATAAAAAATTAAGACTACATTTCACCATCTTATCTGAGTCTTACCGTTATGCTTAGAGTGAAGAATGGATTAATGTGACCTAATCAACGCTCAGAATTCCATACGCTGTTGCTGGTAAATTTGTTTTATAAAACAAAGTAATATTTGAATAGTTTTAGTTCATCAAGTTTACTCGAGGAATCATACAGACAAGATATACAGAGATGGTGGAACCATTTGAGATTCGTCGATCCAGAGCACTAACAGACCAAGCTGCCGGCCCTTCCTACATTATTTTTTAACCGAGAAAACAAACAGTGAAAAAATATAAATCAATCAAGGCATCTCTAAAAGTTGTGATTGAAAAAAAGATTTACGGGTCATATACTTGTATAATAATTATAATCTACATTCACAGCTTCTGAAAATTTAATTGATCTATTCTATTACGCTGGTATTCAGGTCTGCATTTGAGTGGAATGTGTATGACATTTCAAACAGTTCTGATTCATCATGATCTGTAGTAGGCCTACTGTATTATAATAATATTGATTCTAGTCCAGCTTTACAGCTTTTGTTTCTGCTGCAGCATGACAAAGCCGTGGTATTTCTCTCTGTATATTAGTATTCAATTCTAAATTATGTTTCCGAAGGCTAGTGTATACGACATCCATAATGAGTAACAATTGTAAAATTGTATTGATTATAGTTATAGTTTCTGTTTGCGTTATTGATTCATTAACGTTCCAAGGATAAAATTTTAGTTTTGTTATAGAGGGCCGATGTTTATGGTACCTAACACCGTTATGATGCATAAAACATGAGAGTTTAGACTTGTATCGATTATACTTTTTTATAGTGTCCAAAGTTCACATGTGGGAGAGGGGGGAGGGGGAATGGCTCAAGTGATAGACCTTTGGTCTCCCAGTCGGGTTCGAAATCCACCATTGGTAAACAAAAAAGTACTGGTTGGATCAGTGTCAGTATAATATGACCGGTGTAGAACGCCACTCTGACCTAGCCGTCAGCGCAACTCAGAGTCCAACAGTCTCAGGAGTCTGTCTGGCAGCCGCCAAAGGCACTCTGGGGTATATGTGGCAGCAGCCAGAAACACTCTATCTACGCCAAACCGACTCTGACTTTTTTGTTGAGCCAGTGGCGTCGGGTGGGTTAGTAGGCAGGGGGCACATTGCCCAGTGTCATCAAAGATATTATCATAGGCAACCTGTACAATATTAAGGACAAGTACCTTAGGCTTAAATTTTTTGGCATTTTTATATCTATCTATCTATCTATCTATCTATCTACCTACCTACCTATCTATCTATCTATCTATCTATCTATCTATCTATCTATCTATCTATCTATCTATCTATCTATCTATCTATCTATCTATCTATCTATCTATCTATCTATCTATCTATCTATCTATCTACCAATGTGGAAAAACCTAAAACTTTCAAATCTACTCATTATTAGTAACAGTAGTAGTGTAGCTGTCTAGAAGTCAGATGTCACTGATGACTGATAAGTGAAATATTATAGTAAATAATATATGTAGTTTTGTTAGAATATTACAAAAAAATGTACATGTGCATTGACATTTCTTCCATTTTGGGATTTTTATTTATTCGTGGCAGTATTATTTTTGCCGCAAATTGGGGTCGTAAAATTTTTTTTAAAGATTTGGTGGGAACCCTGCTTATCGTTCTGTGGCCCAACCTTTATAAAGTTTAGCCCTTGCTTTCACTGTTCGATCCGACAACACCAAAAGGGTCGTTGTACTGCGGCTCGAGCATATTCTCTTGAATGTGTCTGTGCATTTACAAGTTTTTAACTGTTTTCTGCTCCACATTAAAGAGTTACAAATAAGGCGAAACATAAAATTATTCTCTTGAATGTGTCTGTGGATGAACCTTTTTATGAACAAGGCTCTCACTATGTTCTGCTCAACACTGAAGATTTCCAAATAGAACAAAGCATAATTCTCTTAAATGTGTCTCTGGGTGGACCTCTTTTGGACAAACGAACAACAAAAACACAAAAAAGAACAAAAACTAAAACAAACAAACAAACGCAAAATCGGGACTTTAAAATTTAAATAGTATTGGGCCGCCTAAATTCAAGAGTTTCCCTTTAAAAAAGAATTGGCTTACAGACCTGTATTAGACCTGTTCGTATGAACAGGAATTACAACTAGTACATTAATACGTTGTTTTCATATGCCGTAATTCTGAGATGAACATTATCCAATTTTAATTAATAATAACGCTAGTTATAATCTAGCCTCGTTTGCGGCAGTTAAAGACGCGAATTTACTCGATTCAAATTGTCCACACACACAAAAAAGCAACTCAACACCCTGTAAGGTTTAATGCATCGAATACATTTAAGAGAGACTATGTGTAAAAACGTATCGCCTTATTTTATTAGACGCATTTTAAGAATAGATTTGAGAGGTTTAAATTGGCTCATTTGTTGCTTTTATGGCGGCCTGAGCTTCAGGAAAAACAATGCGCTGATTGGCTACGTTATTGTTTATAGGGTTTTTCTAACTCAGAGATTAAGAAAACTAAGAGATTAAAGGTACCAGTTGCATCAAACTTAGCCCGCTGAGAGCTCCTTACGATAAAATTTACTAAGCTAACTGTTCATTTATGGGCAAAATAAACCAATACTGATCCTATAGTTGTGTTTACTTGCATTAGGAATACATGTAATTAGAATGTTTACTGCATGAGTAACAAATCTGCTAAACTCGCCCAAGCAGTAGTATGGGCCCGAACGGCTAAGCCCTAGGCCAGGCGATGTCGACGCCACTGCGTAGATGTTGTACTCGGCTATTCCGTATGTTTGTTATTGTAAGGTATGCGATTTTTCATAGTTCCATTTTAATTGAATCGTGTGTTGTGCTACTAATTTATGATCGTGTTGTCTAAAATATTATAATAGAAATTATAGTAAACTAAACGTGATACTTGAAAACGTTTGGCATGTCCGTCCTGCCCGTTAGATCTACGACCCACGGCACTGTTTTATTGTTGTAAGAAAATTTTAACCCCCCCCCCCAAATCCCGCTGAGCCAACCAAAAAGTCAGAGTCGTTTTCGTTGTCAGTATAATATGACCGGTGTAGAACGCCACTCTGACCTAGCCGTCAGCGCAACTCAGAGTCCAACAGTCTCAGGAGTCTGTCTGGCAGCCGCCAAAGGCACTCTGGGGTATATGTAGCAGCCGCCAGAAACACTCTATCGACACCAAACCGACTATTGGACTTTTTTGTTGAGCCAGTCGCGTCGGGTGGGTTAGTAAGCAGGGAGCACATTGCACAGTGTCATCAAAGATTTCATCATAGGCAACCTGTACAATATTAAGCACAAATACCTTAGGCTTAAATTTTTCGGCATTTATCTATCTATCTATCTATCTATCTATCTATCTATCTATCTATCTATCTATCTATCTATCTATCTATCTATCTATCTATCTATCTATCTATCTATCTATCTATCTATCTATCTATCTATTTTTCTATCTATCTATCTATCTATCTATCTATCTATCTATCTATCTATACTATCTATCTACTATCTACCAATGTAGAAAAACTACTAAAAATTTCAGATCTACTTATTATTAGTAACAGTAGTAGTGTAGCTGTCTAGAAGTAAGATGTCACTGATAACTGATAAGTGAAATATTATAGTAAATAATATATGTAGTTTTATTAGAATATTACAAAAAAATATACATAATGCATTGACATTTCTTACATTTTGGGATTTTTATTTATTCGTGGCAGAATAATTTTTGCCAAAAATTGGGGACAAAAAATTTATTTTAAAAAAGATTTGGTGGGAACCCTGCTTATCGTTCTGTGGCCAAACCTTTATACAGTTTAGCCCTTGCTTACACTGTTCGATCCGACAACATCAACAGGGTCATTGTGCTGCGGCTCAAGCATATTCTCTTGAAGTTGAATGTTTTTACAAGCTTTAGCTGTTTTCTGCTCCACACTAAAGAGTTCCAAATAGTGCGAAACATAAAATTATTCTCTTGAATGTGTCTGTGGATGAACCTTTTTATGAACAAGGCTCTCACTATGTTCTGCTCCACACTGAAGAGTTCCAAATAGAACGAAACATAATTCTCTTAAATGTGTCTCTGGGTGGACCTCTTTTGGACAAACGAACAACTAAAACACAAAAAAGAACAAAAACTAAAACAAACAAACAAACGCAAAATCGGGACTTTAAAATTTAAATAGTATTGGGCCGCCTAAATTCAAGAGTTTCCCTTTAAAAAAGAATTGGCTTACAGACCTGTATTAGACCTGTTCGTATGAACAGGAATTACAACTAGTACATTAATACGTTGTTTTCATATGCCGTAATTCTGAGATGAACATTATCCAATTTTAATTAATAATAACGCTAGTTATAATCTAGCCTCGTTTGCGGCAGTTAAAGACGCGAATTTACTCGATTCAAATT
The DNA here is from genome assembly GCA_003991915.1 of Elysia chlorotica. Classification (NCBI taxonomy): domain Eukaryota; kingdom Metazoa; phylum Mollusca; class Gastropoda; family Plakobranchidae; genus Elysia; species Elysia chlorotica. The sequence continues at coordinate 799,528 of RQTK01000018.1, read as the reverse complement.
GTCCACACACACAAAAAAGCAACTCAACACCCTGTAAGGTTTAATGCATCGAATACATTTAAGAGAGACTATGTGTAAAAACGTATCGCCTTATTTTATTAGACGCATTTTAAGAATAGATTTGAGAGGTTTAAATTGGCTCATTTGTTGCTTTTACGGCGGGCTGAGCTACAGGAAAAACAATGCGAAGATTGGCCACGTTATTGTTTATTATAGGGTTTTTCTAACTAAGAGATTAAGAAAAAAAAAAAAAAATTAAAGGTAACAATTGCAACAAACTTAGCCCGCTGAGAGCTCCATACGATAAAATTTATTAAGCTAACTGTTCATTTATTGGCAAAATAAACCAATACTGATCCTGTAGCAAATCAAAGAAGGACAGTCATTTGCATCAATTTAAAAATCCCATGTTCAAAGTTTAAATACAGAGTTACACAGTTGCAACAGGGACCTAGACCTCATAAGGCTTGAGCCTGACGTTATAGAATTCAAGTATCGTTGGAGGTGACTGTTTCATATTTATTAGTCTTAATCAATAGTTGTGTTTACTTGCATTAGGAATACATGTAATTAGAATGTTTACTGCATGAGTAACAAATCTGCTAAACTCGCCCAAGCAGTAGAGTGGGCCCGAACGGCCAAGCCCTAGGCCAGGCGATGTCGACGCCACTGCGTAGATGTCGTACTCGGCTATTCCGTATGTTTGTTATTGTAAGGTATGCGATTTTTCATAGTTCCATTTTAATTGAATCGTGTGTTGTGCTACTAATTTATGATCGTGTTGTCTAAAATATTATAATAGAAATTATAGTAAACTAAACGTGATACTTGAAAACGTTTGGCATGTCCGTCCTGCCCGTTAGATCTACGACCCACGGCACGGTTGTTAGAAAATTGTTACCCCCCCCCCCCCACGCTGGGTCAACCAAAAAGTCAGAGTCGTTTTCGCGTATACTTTACGAGTTTGTCTGGCGGCCGCCAGGTGGACTCTGAGTTGCGCTAGTCGATGAGTCCGTGTGGCGTGCTACACCGTCTACGGCTAAGACTGTAGGACAGGTATCCAAGTCTCCCAGCACTGGCTCGTGTGTGGCAACAAATCAAATTGTCGTATTTTAAACTTACGGTCCACCCACAATATAGCGAATATAGTACTGACGTTGGACGTTAAAATTTTGAACAAACAAAACAGCCTGTGTTTATGTTGCAGCCGTATGACAAAGTCCGTGGCTTGTCCGGAGCCCCGCCCAGAGCTCATGGACTCACAGTCTTCACCACCGCTGTGTTCGCAGTCGGTGAAATGGCGGGCTCGGGGGTCCTCGCGCTGCCCAGGGCTCTCGTCGCTACAGGTAGACTCCCCCCCCCCTACCCCCATCACCACCCAGTACCTATGTACAGTTGAACCTATGAAAAACCAAAAGTCCTGATTGCCACATATACATTGTTAGATAGTTCAAGTAATAAAATAAATCATGTTTTTAAATGTTATTGCATTTCCTGAAAAAGAATCCTCGTTAGATAATTAAAATTTTATTCCATAACCTATTACAAGAAAATAGGAAGTTGTGGTAGTCGACATCGTAGTTTCTCAAGAAATCTCAGATCTTTTCAATCACCTTGCCTTCATCGCCATCATCGTTGCCTTTATCACCTTGCCCTCATCACCATCATCGTTGCCTTTATCACCTTGCCCTCATCGCCATCATCGTTGCCTTTATCACCTTGCCCTCATCACCGTCATCGTTGCCTTTATCACCTTGCCTTCATCGCCATCATCGTTGCCTTTATCACCTTGCCCTCATCACCATCATCGTTGCCTTTATCACCTTGCCTTTATCGCCATCATCGTTGCCTTTATCACCTTGCCCTCATCACCATCATCGTTGCCTTTATCACCTTGGCTCAGGACATAGGCCACCAACAAACCAATTTCCATGCTCCCCTATCCACCAGACCATAATGTCTCTCCGCTTCTGCCTACATCGATTTCCCCGGTACATTAGTTTCTCAAAGAAACGACGAATCTTTCTTATCATATTGTTGCTGTTAAACAGGACAAGTTTTGAAAATTGTTTGTAACTTCCACACCCTTTGGAAGCAATTATTACATTTGGATCTTATTAGAGTTTTAATTAATTTAAAAATAGGCTGTGTAGAATTTTTTTTAACAACTCCTAACCTTAATGCTGTAAATAGTTGATACATCATAATGGGTGGGGTTTTTTTGTTCTTTATGAAGTGTCCTCAAAAAATAGAAAGAGACACAGTTGTAATATTATACATTTATTATGCCAAAAACAGTTAACATACTTAATATTATTTATTTTTTATTCCTACCTTAATCATATTCTTCGCTTCCAGGTTGGATTGGTGTTGTGATAAACATAGTGTGCGCCCTCGCCTCTGCCTACACCGGCCTTCTTCTCGGAAAATGTTGGCTCATGGTGCAAGGGCGCTATGAAGAGTACAAGACAAACACTCGCTACCCTTACCCTGCTATTGGGTTTGTGACCTATGGTAAAGTTGGTCGGTGAGTGAACTTAAATAATTATGTTGCAGGCAAGCAAGGAAAAACAACAGATCCTGAAAAAATGTTTGTTATTTATCGAAACGGAAATTACTTGGGATTGACTGAATACCTTAGGCATTTCCTGGGTTGACATATTTCCATGCTTGACAGTGATACATACATTATTTTGGTTTTAAATATAAGCTGGTACACAAGTCTCCAAACGGGTTATTCTCTTAAAGTTGGATCAGTCGGTAGTGCTTCTAATTGACGAGCAAGTTGTGCAAGACTAGAATCTCAGGGGTTGGTCCGTTTCCGTATGGGGAATGATATTTCACTGAGAGTTACGTAACTTAGAGGTCTTAAACTGTATTTTAAGGTTTTAGTTAGCTCACCAAGCAATAATGCCCGCAGACGAGTTGGGAATGCTAAGCGATGCGACCATTCTAGTACCTGCAAACGCGAAAGAAATTACAAAATGTCATGATGACGCGCATGTTTGGTGAGCATGACTCTCACCTTCCAAAAAAAAAGAAAAAGTTTTTGGGAAACCACATTCTTAAATAGATTCCGCGTCAAACCCCGGTGAACGTTTAACTAATTAGGGGTTTTTCCTTCTTTTTTTTCAGCACAATCGTGTCCTGTTCCATCAATTTGACCCTTTTCGGCGTGTCCGTCGTGTTCCTCCTCCTGGCGTCTGAGAATCTCCAACAGCTAGTCAAGGATGCTGGCAAGGACATCTCCTTCTGTATCTGGCTGCTCATCGCCGCCGCGGCGCTCTGCCCGACGTCCTGGCTCGGCACACCCAAGGACTTCTGGTGAGCACAAAGAACATAAAATAACTCAGCATTGGCTTCTACAGCCTGTATTATAGACTATAAAAGTAAGGGAGAGATCGAGGAAAGTTTATGATTCCGATTAGAAATACGAGTACTTAGTCCCATACCTTCCTGCAAATCTACGTCTATCAGGATTGACTACGGATAAATCCTATCTGTCTAATCAGTACTGGCAGCGCATGATTACCATTTATAAAAAATTTAATCGAACTAAAAGTAATAATAAATTAAATACTAGCTCCGCCAGTATGCTGCAATACGGTAGCAACTCGAGCAATAATATCCACCGCTTCGTGTCGTTTTCTCTTTCACGGGAATTGAAATCATATTTATTTCACTCAAGTGGTGGCTTTGGGTTTGACGAATTCCTCACGATTGTACTATTAGAGTCATATAAGTTCCCTAATATCCTGCTCTTTCTCCTAAATTCATCATCCCCTAGGCCGATCGCTGTGGGAGCAACTGTAGCCACGAGTATAGCCTGCATCATCATTATCGCCAATATTGCCGTAGATGCAGAAAATGCGCCCCCCACTTTCCACCCGGACATTGATGTTAAAGACTTCTTCATGGCGTTTGGCACGATTTGCTTTGCTTTTGGTGGACATCCTGGATTTCCCACCTTCCAAGCGGACATGAAAGAGCCACAGAAATTCGGAAAAGCTATTTTCCTTGCCTATTTCAGTAAGTGCCTTTAAGCGCCCCCCCCCCCTTTTTTTTTCTTTTTTATTACTGTGTTGTTATGCGTATTTGTGTTTGGTTTGTTTGCTTTTGAAGTTCACCGTTTTTGTTTTCAACATGTGTTGAATTTTTTTTATCTTATAAAGCATTAAACACTCTTTGACTACACTTCGCAGAAAAACATTATGGCAGAGAGATTTTTTGGCCCTACCCACTCTCTTTCGGTTTCTCTATCTCTTCCTATCTCTACCTATATCTAGGTCTTTGTTTCAGTCTCCAGGGGTAGAACATCGGCTTCCGACGCAAAAGGTCCCGAGTTCGAATCCTGGCTGTTGCGTTTCCTACTGGTTGGGTCGGTGTCAGTATAATGTGACCGGCTGAGACAGGAGTCATGGTATCCCCGCCCTGTCTAGTGTGTGGCAGCACATAAAATTGTCAGACGTCAGTCTTGGGGCCCGTCCACAATATAGCCTTTATAGTGCTGATGTTGGACGTTAAACCAACTAACCAACCCAACAACAACAATAACTCTCTCTATATATATCTCTCTCTCTTTTTTTTTTCTCTCTCTCTCTTTCTTTCGTTTTTCTCTCTTTTTCTCTCTCATCTCTCTCACTCCTTCTCACTCTATTCCTCTCTCTTTCCTCTGTGAATTGTTTTCCAGAGCTGGTGCAGTAATTTAAAACAATTGGGACCTTTGAAACATTAAGAAGACATACTTATTCAAAAACTCGACTCATCGTCAACTTTCCAATTTTATTTCTAGATCTGTGCAATTGTGCTCTTCTTCAATTTTTCTGTCCACAGTTTTACTCCTTATGTATCTCCCTGTGGCGATAGCGGGTTATTCAGTCTATGGTATCAACGCTGATGATAATATCCTGCTCAACCTTTCCGGGGGACCAATGCAGTATATTGTGGAGATTCTTATCACTCTGCATCTCTTCTTTGGTTTTGTTATCGTCATCAACCCTGTGTGTCAAGAGATGGAAGAGCTTGTTGGGATACCTACTCGTACGTAAATTTTATCTTGGTGAAACTGTTTCAGCTTACAGCATTATATTCTCTATAATATTATTGTGATTTATTTCAAAACCATTTGACTAAAACTCCTATTACTTCTGTTGAAAACGATCACATAAGGATTATTACCATTGGATCATCTTTATGATGTAAGAACTTAACCAAGCAATCAATGTCTGCTGATTTGCTATTGCTATTAAAGAAATTTAATTTCTCTGTTTCGAAATTGTACAGATTAACAGTGGTATAATCTTATCTTAACACATCAAGAATGCAATATCGTTTTCCGTGATCATTGTTTAATAAGAAAACATTATCTCTGCAAATCATAGTTGAAATCATTGTTAATATAGCGAACCCGATTTTTTAAATAATTGTTTTTACAGTGAATCCCGTTTCTGTTTTGAGCTGTTGCCAATATCTTTCATCATTTAATATTCGATTGGGTAACTTTGAACCGAAAATGCAAGGACATTAAACTTAGTATGTTTTATTGACAGCTAAGTGGCGGCTTTGTTAATGAACATAATTGAAAGATAATAATACTTATGATCCACGCATTTTCTAAAGGGCTATTTAGAAAAGTTACCCACTACATCGCTCTTTGTAAAAACCTGAAATAGTTTAATATTAATTTCATCTTATAAAAACAAAGAGATTTAAAGGCTCTGACACTTGTGCAAATATTTTTTACCTCTTTTTGTTTCAGATTTTACGTTTAAACGGATAATTTCACGGTTCTTATAAATAGAAAGAGATTTAAAGGCTCTGACACATGTGCAAACCTCTATTTGTTTCAGATTTTACGTTTAAACGGATAATTTCACGGACACTGATAATGGTGGTGGTGCTATTCATAGCCGAGTCTATACCGCACTTTGGAGCAATCTTGTCTCTGATTGGTGGATCAACAACGACCCTTTTGGCTTATATCCTTCCGCCAGTTTTCTATTTAAAGCTTTGCTCTATGGAGGGAGACTGGGAACAGCAGTAAGCACAACTATTTTTGATGTATGGATTGGATAAATTAAGGTGATATAAGTCAACGTACAATGAACACACCAAGTTAAATCCTTAATTGTAACTTATGTAGCTGTTTGAGGTCTTTTTTATTTTGTTTTTTATTTTGGTGTTGTTGTTTGTTTTTGTTTTTTTTGGGGGGCGGGGGTTGTTTTGCTTTTCTTCTGTTGCTTTTTATTGCTTTTTGTTTCTTTTTTTTTACTTTTTTGCTTTCTGAATTGTTGAATATAATCTGTGTAGGTTATATCAAATTTTTTTGTTTTTTATAACTGTGTCAAGGAATATCTACAAAGTCGACTATAGCCTGAAAGAATACTTTGTTATATATCATGAAATTTCGTGTAGTAGCTTCAACTGAAATAATGAAGTCAGCACCCATTTAAATTCATTGCTACAAATATAGAATGAACACGTTTTGTATTAATTTATAATCAACTTAAACTCCTTGATGATGGAAAAAAATACAGATGATTTAAAACATTAGCATTGTGGGACACATTGAAGCTTATGTGTTCGGAGAATAACGTTGAAAAATCATAAAAACTGAGCCTAAATAGTCTTTTTTATTTAGACAAGACAAATTATTAAATACATTTATCTGCCTTTTTGTATTCTTTTTGATATTTTTAGATTCGAAAAGGCAAGTATTGAAAAGTTAACAATACAGATGTAAAAAGAGAAATATGTTAATGTCAACTTTTTCTGGCGTATCGTAATAATAATGATCCTCCCCGAAGACGAAGAAGCACTACAAATTATAATAAAAGCATATTGATTAAAGACTATGCATCCCCACATTTCATTAAAATTCTATTGCATTCTATTATTTCGTTTCTGCTACAGGACACCTTCATTGGCGCAAAAGGTTGCCTGCTTTGAAATTATGTTGGTGGGTCTTGTTGCCGGGGTGGCTTCAACGTACGCTGCAGTGGATGCTCTAGCCACCAGCAGTTTTTCCACGCCATGCTACATTGACTTCCATAAGGCTGCCATGTGAAGTGAGGGACAAATCAATCTGGCCTCTTTAAGCTCCTCCACGTAAAAATATACTCTTAATTCCCCTATTGTGATAAAGGCTTTATGAAGTAAGTACAACATTGTGGTAATCTTAATGCTCGTCTTACGATATGCTAATAAATATAACACCGCAACGTTGTACTTACGACCAGAAGGCTTACCAGGGAGAAGGACATTATTCTTTCCTGAACACCGTTTCAAAGGCTGAGAGCAAAAAAGGAGAGAACGGGTTATGGCATGACGAAATGCGATGATGATGGATTTATAATATTATTTTTATAAAAAGATGCTACAATGTATAAAAACAAATAGAAGAATATGAATTCAAGTTTTGAATTATGAAGCAGAGGGAACAGTGTTTATCGAGAGTGCAAATGAAGTGACTAAATTGCTGTTATTGACCGGCACTCGTGTTTTTGAGCTTTCTGTGATAATGTTGTTGAATGCCTCAGGCGAGTCAAACAACAAAAATACGTAAGTTGAAAAATTGACCAAAGTAAAATTAGATTATCACAAAGAAAAAGAGGATACAGCTTTTAGAAATGAAACACAATAAAAGTTTGGTGATGAGGTGAGAGAGAGAGAGAGAGAGAGAGAGAGAGAGAGAGAGAGAGAGAGAGAGAGAGAGAGAAAGAGAGAGAGGGGGGGACGAGATCTAAAGAGCAAGAGAGAGTGTGAGTGGGGAGCCCTAAAGAGAGGGAGAGAGAAAGAGAGAAAAGAAATGGGGGCGGGGCGTGGGAGAGATCAATGCTAGAAAAAGAGACAGAACGATAGAGAATGTATGCTTGTGTTACTGTGAATGGATTATGTGGTCCTAACTGAAGTGAAATGTCACAATTACATATACTTATTGATTTTCATACCATTGAACTTAAATGCAAACTATTTCATATATTAAAATAGCTTATACTAGTGTTTTAAAAGAAAGTTTCTTAACTCTCAAAACAGATAGAAATAGGTCCTTTAACGTTTAAACCTATAAATGTCTGCATTATGCCAAAAAGGGTAAGTTTTAAATTTCTGCATCTTTTTAATTTTTCTTTTTTATTGTTCCATTGTCATTTTTAACACGGTGTTTATACTTTTATCGATACAAAATACTTGACATATACTTAATATTTTTGGCTTTGATTACTATATACATTTTTTATATGAATACATTAAAACCTTGTTATTGATGTCGCAGTAGTGTGCTCGACTTATTCTTGGTGTTATTTCTTTTCAATTGTGTTTTCAGAAGATGAAAATATTTACTTATCGAAACATAATGGTTGATAAATTATGGCGGTTATCCACATGAGCTATTGTACAAAATTGTAGATCTCTTTAAAATCCCGCAACCCCCCAAAATTATAGATATGATTCTGGACACATTGACACTCTTAAGACTCAGAAAGAAAGATGAAAGTGTTTCCAGCATTACCAATTTTTTCAAAGAAAATTATAGGTAGAAAAGAATAAATTGCAAATGCACGAAAATAATATGTGTATTTTACATGTGTTGCGATCCGTGTGTTTTTATTAAAATGCACTTAATGACCTTTGATCTCTCAAAAACCATGTTCCGTATGTGTGTGTGTCTATTATATGGACCGGTGTTTATTATTATGGGAAACACGTTTTACAAATGGTATATTAGAAGTACAGTATGAAAAAGGGAATACCTGAATCCGCGTCAAACCATAGAGATGGTGGAATATATAAGTATTTTGATATAGAAATGAGGAAATTCAACTTTCACCGTGTAAACGACGTTTTTTAATAATTCTCTACACTGTTAGTTCGTAGAGTGCAGCAACGTCTTGGAAATGTAATGAAGCTCTGATTTCAAAAAAAGAAAATATCTCTTCTCATGTGCATACCTTTAAAAATACTTGGATTTTAAGCTTGTGGTTGACCAGAGAGTAATTCATGTTTTCACTCTTCTTTTTATTAACTACGATGCATTCTTGTGACTAGTATAAAAAAAAAACGGCATCGGAATTCATGTATGTCAAGACCAGAGTAACATTAAAATTATTGTGTCATAAGTATCCCCTTAGTACGATCTATCTTTTTTTTGTCTACCGGTATTTATTCCTTTTTGACAAGTGCTTTTTTCTTAACCGATATTGCAATCATTTTGAAGTTGCTAAAATAACCCCAGGAAGTTTAATATAATGTGAAACAAAATTAATTTTCATTGGTCAACACATTTTTATACTATTGAAGGTAGATTCGAATCTCTATGTTTCTTCTTTCTATGCGTTTTTTTTTTTAGAAAAGAAAATAGTTCATGCAATGTAGATTTTTAAGAGTTCGTGCTCTAATCACGCGACCGAAATTTTGTGTTGCGAGCGCTAGGCGATACCAAGTATGGTGCCCACGCTTTCGTGGGGACACAATTAATTTCAAATGTGAATTTAAATAATTATGTTCCGCCCATCCGATTTTGGTACATTTTTGTTTGGAGGTACGTTAGACCATACCCAACAACATAAAAAATAAAAGCAATTAGTTGTTGGTTAGATTCTATTCTTCATGGACTATTACTTTTATCTTCTGAATTATCAATTACAGTTTATGCTAAAGCCAGCGCAACTACGAATCTAGTTTCAATGAATCATAAACCTTGATCTGGATAGGTAACAATGTTCTGACCAAAGATAACAAGTCATAATAATCTGTCGTAATATTCAAACTGATACAAACTGTTTCAAAACAAAGCAAACGTCGTTATTTGATAAAGAACTTGTTTATACTCCTTATCACAAAATCTAGGTTATTGCCCTCAAAATATTTATAAAATAAAAAAAAACGTTGATTATTTTCATAGGCTAAATAATTGTAAACCCATTTTTACAACAGTTGAACCAGAAATTCATTTTATCTTTAAAGAATGTGATCTTACCGAGACTATTTTTTTACTTGTGTTTTTTTTTAAATTGTTATCCAAATCTTTGATCTTGTTTCGACCTAATTGAACTATTAAGGTCAATGAACTACAAAATTTCGACGGAACATGTGTTTTTTTAGACTTGAATTCTATTGGCAGACAGATACTTACAGAAATGGGGAAAAAGAAAAATGTGATTTACGCAGGGCAAACAATGCAATAAATGTATTGACTTCACTGCTTAGCTTCTTATTAATCATACCTAAATTACATACCTTCTTCTTCTTCTGCGTTCATTTTCAATATGCCCAAATCTTTTAAATTTTCAGTTTGGCCACCTCAATGTAAGAGGCACTCTGTTGTAGGGTTTTCAGGGCACCCCATAATTTTTGCTCCAGTGTTGTATCTGAAGGCCATATTGTTTGCCTGAGCTGTAAATAAGAGAGGCATGCCATGAGGACATGTTCTGGAGTTTGAGGGATGTCTCCGCACTTACAGATAGGAGTGCTGCTGATCTTTAATTTGTACATGTGTGCAACATTTAGTTGGCAATGTCCTGTTCTAAGTCGAATATTGTGGTTTGCTGACATCGTGGGATATAGTGTATTTTGTCTTTGGGTTTGTTCTGGTTTTCCAGGAATTTGTTTATGTTGTTCTTAATATGTTTTTTAGCTCTTTGGAATGATATTTTTGTCGATGGTTGCACTTCTGAAGAGCCCTCTTTTGCAAGCCTGTCATCTGACTCATTTCCAGACAGACCACAGTGCGCTGGAATCCACTGCAGGGCTACGCAATTTGTCGTTGCTAACGAGTCTAAATTTTTTTGTCATTTTGTCTTTAGCTCCAGATTGAATAGATTCTAGCTCTGCGTGGCAATCACCTAAGATAGCAATGTTTTCATTGGTGATCAAAAACAAAAAGAATATAAAAAAAAATAGCGAGGGAATTAATACACGTGAATTAATGAAGTATTTGAGACACCCGCGGAAAGAGAAAAAAAAAGCAGGGAATGTCCAGCATATGTCCCTGCCTAAATTCATTTTTTTAAATTCTAAAAAATCATCACGCAGTTCTGATTGGTTTCATTTCAATGAGAGCTTACTTTTTTTTTTTGTTCATCAGAAAAAACATAATCTTTACAATCAGTCTTTTTTCAGAACAAGTGAAAAAATTATCTGTAACATGTTTTTTAACTCAAAACTTGAATCACTTCAGCTAGCATGAGGCTAGAATGCTAATTATTAAATCTCTGATTAATCATCACCACCACAACAAAATCTTGGTTTTGATAAAACGAACAATGTTTAAGTATTATGAACGGGGTGTGCGTATGGCTCGAGGCCGAGGCATTTAAGCTGTATGCTGTCTTGTACCTTGGTTTATGGGACTAGGTAGTTCAGTGGCAACGGTGCACGGTTTCTAATCAAACAGTTTCCTGCTGATTGTATCAGCATCAGTATTATGTGACTGGCTTTGCAGAACTGTTGACATTCTCTGCTTTGCCTCTCTGTGGTAGCACATAAAATTGTCGGACCGTATTCTTAAGACCCGTACGATCTAGGATTTCTCCTGCGAACTTACTGTTTGACTAGAAGAGAGCTGAGACCAGGGAAAGAAATCTAGTTCAAACTATGGTTTTGTTTTAACTGTACGTTATTTCAGTGACTTTTGTCCACTCTGTTGATCCTATTTCGGAACATTT
>RQTK01000018.1:780365-782865 GCA_003991915.1 Elysia chlorotica | reverse complement strand
CCATATTTTTGGGGGTTTCTTTTGACACTTTTAAAATGGTTACCGAGAAAGAAGTGAAAGAGTTGATAATGTCCTCTTCTCCTAAACCATTCCTATACCAACATCCTTGTCTATGAGACAGTTTGATATTTTGAGTCATTGTGTGACTCATAATAAATAATTCTCTAGCCTCAGGCGTTGTATCAACACATTTTAAAAATGCCATTGTCAAACCACTGTTAAAAAAGGCAACTCTCTGTCCTGATGATTTGAAAAACTATAGGCCTGTATCAAACCTTCCATTCATATCAAAGATTCTAGAGAAAGTTGTATTAAAACAAGTTTTAAGACATTTGACTGAGAACGGCCTTTTCGACACTAACCAATCTGCTTACAGAAAAAATTACAACACTGAGACAGCTTTGTTGAAAATATATGATGATCTTCCAATTGCTGCAGATGAAGGAGAGGGTTCATTTCTTGCTTTGTTAGATCTAAGCGCAGCTTTTGACACCATCGACCACAACATTCTTTTAGACAGACTGTTGTACTCCTATGGTTTACAGGAACTGTTCTGAAGTGGTTCGGCTCGTATCTTAGTGATCGCACACAGGCTGTTTGTTTGTTTGTTTTTTGTTAATGGTAAAACATTTGCTTGTTTTGACTTGAAATTTGGTGTGGGGTCCTATACTTTTCACATTATACACAAAACCCCTCAGTTTAATTATAAGCGCATATGATTTAGAGCATCATAAGTATAGGGATGATACCCTGGGCTTGTAAGAAAATTTGAAAGTTTGTATTAAGGAAGTATGGAACTGGATGATTGCAAACAAACTTCAGCTGAACAGTGACAAAACAGAGTGTTTACTATTTGATGTCAGAAATCAACTGAAAGATAATGTAATAACACATATAAATGTTGGACATGATGTAGTTAAGTTTATAAAACAAGCTAAAAATCTTGGTGTGATTGTAGATCATCATCTAACAATGGAGCCACACATAAGTCACCTTTGTAGGTTGATCTATCTTGAAATACGGAGAATAAGCGCAATGACAAAATATCTGGACGAAACATCAAGAAAGACCCTTGCTTCAGCCTTCATTCTTTCACGGTTGGACTACTGTAACTCTTTATATTTGAATTTATCTAACGAGAGTCTGGACAGGTTGCAGAGATGCCAAAATAGTGCTGCTAGAATGGTAACAGGAAAAAGAAAGCGGGACCATGTAACCCCTCTCCTTAAGCATCTACATTGGTTGCCAGTAAAATCACGCATTGAGTATAAGACATCATTCTCTGTTACAGATGTATTAACGAAACGTATTAACAAAACGACCCCGTCATATTCTTCTCTCCCAACTTACCATTATGACCCCCTCGCTCGAGCGGAAAAAAACTTCATGTAAAAATATCTAGAACTAAGAGATGTTGCCACTAAAATCACGCATTGAGTATAAGACATCAATTCTCTCTTACAAATGTATTGACGAAACGATCTCGTCATGTTTGTTAAATCTCCTCTCTCCCAACTAACCATCACGGTCCCTTCGCTCGAGCGTAAAAAAACCTCCTTAATGTAACAAGATCTAGAACTAAGAGATACCGTGAGAGAGCTTCCCGTGCAGCCGCACCGATAATTTTGAATAGTCTATCACAACAATACTGAGAGACACACACCCAGAAGCGACGTTTAAAAAAATATTAGAAACGCATTTGTTCGACCGCTTAACTTAATAATAGCAAATAATGTTCTTGTATGACTATGAATGAATTATTCGTTTGTTTGTAACGTTATGACATGTATTATTATCTATGTTCTATGCCACAATATCACATATTCTTTTTTAAATGTAAAATGCGACATGAGCTGAGCTTCTTGGACATGGCACTCTATAAATAAACGTTACTACTACTACTACTACTACTACTACTACTACTACTACTACTACTACTACTACTACTACTACTACTACTACTACTGCTACTTCTGGAGAGAAAAGAGAAAGAGAAAAATTAAAGACAAAGAAAGTGAGAGAGTGAAAGACTAATTTAAGATGTATTCATTGGCAGCCTTAACTATATCGAAGTACCATCGAAGTTAATTTGCCTATTATTAAAAAAAACCACGCCTTCCCTTCCATTTACGACCAATCACAGATGTTGCTGGTTGTGTTAGCGCTGGCGACAGCTGTCAGTCCACAGGCTCATGGTACCCAAGACCCGCCCCCTGGATTGGGTCGGCCATTCGAGCAGCCCGAGAATCGAACCATGGATGATCTAATCACCAGCATGCTAGGTGGTGTAGGTGGTGAGTACAAGTACTTAGATAGGATGCGGTGAGATGGAAGTCTGTGTGCCCCACACTTACAAGCGCGTTTAATGCTCTAAACACGCAGCAAACACAGAATGAAACACACTTTTATTAAAGACGAAACTTTGCATATATGCAAGATTATCATCATCATCATCATCATCATCATCATCATCATCATCATCATCATCATCATCATCATC
>RQTK01000018.1:761729-778533 GCA_003991915.1 Elysia chlorotica | reverse complement strand
CTCTCTCTCTCTCTCTCTCTCTCTCTCTCTCTCTCTCTCTCTCTCTCTCTCTCTCTCTCTTATTTTTTTCTTTTACCCCTCTCAATCGAAGTATTTTTTAAATATTATCAATCTCTATATCACATTCAGTGACAATTGTAATAATCTTTATAAAATAAAATTAAAATGAAAACCACAAACCTTGCACACAAAATATGTCGTATTTGTTTAAACAGGTCGAATATTTACAATGTCTTAAATTTGTTACAGTGAATAAAATGTAGATTAAAAACTAGCTATCCAAAACGTTAAATTAGTTCTTTATTACATCAGCTCATCAATTCATTGGTCCACCAATCGATCACTCATTCAATATAATTATCTATCTTTATTAGCTCAACATTTTTTAGATTAATAATTTATCTATATATGTATCTATAAACCTGTCTATATGCCTATCTATTTATCTATCTATCTACTTACCAACCTACCTACTTACCTACTAAGCAAGGTAAGTTTCTGCCGTGCTCTCTCTCTCTCTCTCTCTCTCTCTCTCTCTCTCTCTCTCCCTCTATATATGTATATATACGAGTAATATTGGTCTGTCCTATCCTCCCCTAATCTCCACCAACCCTACCCACCGTTCTGTGATATAAAGAAATATCTTATAAGGCAGGGGACCCCAAAGCGAGATAATTATACTGACACTTTACATATTGAGACTGACACTCGCTCAACTAGTAGGTACCTTAGTAGTAGAAAAGTCATTATGTCTTTGATAGTAAGCAGCAAGGTGGCAACGGATACAAATGCTTCACCCCCTCCCCTTTAATTTATAGTCTACCATTCAACATATTGCACTTACATGTATATTCTTTTTACAACAAATTGCAGTGATATGGTAAAGATGGGGATCATGCCAGCACCCCTTGGGAGTCCACTGGCTAGAGACGAGTCCTACTTCTTTGACTTTAAAGAAGACTACAAGGGTAGTAAAGTCAGAACCAAGCGCAAGGCGGTCAGAGATGTGCGACTTCGCTGGGACAAAGGCATCTTCCCTTACCACTTTGCCCATAATCATTTCAGTAGGTGATTTTAAATTAGGTTTTGCATTGCTAAAGAGAAAATAATTATTTCTAGGCACTGTTGTTTATGCACAGAAAATTTAGTTCATAATCTCTGTCTGTCTGTCTGTCTCTGACTCACTCCACATCTCTCTCTCTCTCTCTCTCTCTCTCTCTCTCTCTCTCTCTCTCTACTTCTCTCTTCTCTCTGTCAAGTTGTCTCGCTCTGTCTATATATCTCTCTCCTCTCTCTCAAGTTGTCTCTCTCTCCCTCTCTCTCTCTCTATCTCTTTCTCCTCTCTGTCAAGTTGTCTCACTCTCTCTATATATCTCTCTCCTCCCTCTCAAGTTCTCTCTCTCTCTCTCTCTCTCTCTCTCTCTCTCCTCTCTTCTTCTTTTACCATCTATCTATCTATCTATCTATCTATCTATCTATCTATCTATCTATCTATCTATCTATCTATCTATCTATCTATCTATCTATCTATCTATCTATCTATCTATCTATCTATCTATCTATCTATCTATCTATCTATCTATCTATCTATCTATCTATCTATCTATCCATCCTTCTTTTGATTTATGCAATCAATCACCAGGCTTGAAGGAGCAGTACATGATGAGACGCTCAATGACGGAGTGGGAACGCTACACATGCATCAATTTCCGACCTGCGATTGATACTGATAAGAACAGTGTGCGCTTTCAGAACGGGGTTGGGTAGGTTGACTGTTGTGCTTTTGATTTATCCTCAGTTAGCTAATAAACCATAGTTAGTATGTTACGACGGTGCAATACAGTGAGTCGCTGACTAAGCCTAATTTTTCTAATCAAAACTACCCTTAGTGCAAAGGTCATGGCATGGTCGTCCTTATTACTTCTAGTATTTTTAAAAGTGTTTTGTAGATTGCCTTACCTATAGTTATACAGATAAAATGCTGTGCTGCGCACATGACACAAACATGGTAAAAAATAAACCTTATAAACTGTATGCTTCATTGACAGGTGTATTTTATCAAAGTATAGTTATATTCTTACAACTCATGCAATATTATGAAAAAGTTTTATATTTTATGACAAAAATGTTAATAAAATTTAATAAAGCGTCAAATGAAAATTGCACATTTTTCATGAGATTGTCAAATATTGGCTGCTTATTTATATATTTTACCCCAAGCATTTAATTTATTGTTCACTAACACTTTAAATTCTCATACTGCCAAAATGACAGGCACAAAACCATTCCAAGTCATCCTAGATGAAGGAAAAAGCAGAACTAGAATGATAGAGAACGATACAGAGTGTCACAGGGCTCAGTCATCGTACCTACTCTATTTAACGTACATATCAGCGACATGCCAATTATTCAAACTTGACCATGCAGTAGACTGACTTTTAACAAGCCAATTTAACAATTGGAGGGACAATGTAGGCTACTTAGCCAAGACATCACTATCTTAAAGGAATATTTTGATACATGGTACTTAAAAATGAGCACAACAAAATCAATATCAACATCAATATCACGGAAAAAACACCCCAACAGCTGAAAATCATAAATATTTTAGTGTCACACTTGATAGACAGCTCATTTACACTTAACATCTAGAATTATGCGCAAATAAGATTACTAAAACAAAACTGCCTTTTAAGAAAGCTGGACTCGAAGCCCACACACCCAGCATATTGACACAAAAGTGAAAAAATCGATGAGGATAATAACAGGACCTCTGAAGTAAACTCTTGCTGGGTGCGCTCATACCGTAAGACCAATAGCTTCACGTTTAAATTTAAGCTAATAACATACTTTTTGCGACAAGTATTTTGAAATCGCCTAAATCCCTTTTAATCTAATCTACTCGCATAATAGAAATAATTATTAAGTCCATAAACAACCACAATAATCTTACACTGCCCTTTAACAAAACCTAATGGATGAAAGGATACATCTTGGATTGACAGGGTATATGTGGAGGTGTAACCATACAATACTCCTACTACTGCCAAAATTATACAAAACAATTTGTTTTATTATTATAAACACACAAAATTGTATGGCAATATTTTTGGGCCCCTTCTGCAATAAGGCTTATTTGCAAAATTGGGTGTTAAGAAAAACAACAACCAATGAACCCACCAATTAACGAAGTAATACATTCTTGTGGTGCAATAAGAATTAAATAGTTATTTTGCAATCAATTTTTTTGTGTATTTCGTTACTATATAAAATTAAAAGCAATCTTTTAAAAAGAAATCTCTTTATTTAAAATCTTCTTGCTGTCAAGAGAGATCCTCTACAATAGGACTCTAGGAGGGGATACCAGGAATTTATGGGTCACATGACACTGCCCCAACCAGTTTAGTAAAATGTTACGACCAAAACAGGGATCAAAATGCACCCTTCTGCTCTTCTCTTGGATCACCCTACTGTTGTAAAAAAAATGATATTTTGTTTCATCCTTAGGTGTAACTCTCAACTGGGCATGGTTGGTGGTGTTCAAATATTGAACCTTCAAGCTCCAGGTTGTCGCTTTGTGAGTTATGTACAACTAAGAGAAAACAAGTGTATTTAATATAGAAATATAGTTTTGGCTTAATAGTACAAAAGTAAAACCCAAATCTTTTCACTAATCGGGGTACAGTTCTAAGTTGCCCAATTTGGTATTCTAAGAATGGCATGCATATGAATGAAGGGTGGACACAATTTTGCACCCATCAAAATAAAAAAAAATGTGACCTGTATTTTTAGGAGTTTTAAGTTGCCCAATATGACTTGTTGACCTTTTACAAAAAAAAGCCCTGTTTTTACATGAAAGTAAGTTACATGTATGAATGAAGCTTTGATAGAACTTTAAACTCAGCACATTATCTTATGTACTTACTCCTGATAATAGGAAGAAGTTCTAAATTTGGTCAATCTGGGTGTGTCCACAGAAAGGCCTGTACTTGCATGAGATTGGCCACGCACTCGGCCTGGTCCATGAGCACCAGCTCCCAGACAGGGACAACTACATTGAGATCCTATACCACAACGTGGCACCCCACATGCGTGTCTGGTTTAATAAATATGCAAGCAAAGAAGTAAACCAGAGAGATGTGCCGTATGAATACTCCTCTGTCATGCATTACGGTATTACGGTAAGTGTCCTTTTGTTGCTCTTATTAGCTGTTCATTTTGATTTAATTTCTTTGAGGAAAATTAAAAAAAAAAAATTATCATATGTTGAGATATAAAATTGATGTACCTCAAACTAAAACATGCAAAGAGACTAGATATTTTTTCATTTGTCATCTGATACTGGTTTTTTCTGCTGTTTTTTTTGTTATTGTTTTTTTTTAAAAATATTTTAAGATAACTATTTATCAACTATCTTTTGCCAAAGCAGTGAGCTTCTCTTTAAAAATATATAATTACACTCCATGTTTTCTCATAAATTCTGCTCTAACAATTTACTGAACAAAAGAACATATGGGTGCTGTAGGCCTATTTCTTCAACTGAGGAAAACTAAATAGAGAAATTGATATTTTAAGCACTGCTGTTATTTTGTTCTTGTCTGAATTGTGCATCTCATACCTGCTTTTTTTTTTTGGTGACGCATCTGTTAAACTAAATTTGGTGACACTTTGGCGGGCTATTGAGTTTTAGTAAGCCTTCTATTTTCTTCATGGCATTTGGATGAAGTCTAATGTACAAACTAGAGCTACCTGGGGGCTTAAGAGCGTGGTTAAAGACCATGGAGTTTGTGGTCTCTTTGAAGTCATAAATGGCATTTAGTGGGATAAATAAGCTGAACTCATTGAACAACGTAAACATGGAAGCTGCTTCGTTTGTTGATGGTCCATATATTTAGTTACAATATTATTATTATAAATAATATAATGCGATATATATGTAGAGAGTTTGTTATTATTGTTAATCATGTAACTGCTGGAAACTGTCTCTCTCTCTTGACCATGATGTCGACCTAAAGTAAAACAATAAAGCTGCTCATGTTCTCATTGACTCGTTTGTTCCATTTTATAACCTGTAGGATCCCAAGAGGTCTTATTAACATGGTGGCAGCGGTAAAGTCAATTCCTAGCTGTTAATTGATGCTAGATCTACTACTTTTAGAACTGAAAACGGTTTTATTCTTCGATCAAACGCATCCCTTAAACATTTACCTAGCCCTAGGTCTGGGTGAGAAATACTATAATTTCTCAGATAATGGCCCTCAACTAGTCTCGACAGAATTTAAAACCTTTCTAGAAGAATGGGGTATTATACATAAAACATCTGACCCTCGGTATCCCAAAGCAAATGGAAAAGCAGAGTCTGCTGTAAAGACAATCAAGGGTATGCTATCAAAATGCGAAGAAACAGGTGAAGATCCCTACCAAGCTCTCTTAGAACTAAGGTGCACTCCTAGGCAAGATGTCAACATGAGTCCGGCAGAGATTCTTTTAGGGAGACGTCCAAGAACGATGATACCTTCCAAAGCAGGGCATAGACCTACACCCAACCCAAGCTACGAAGCTCTCAGAAAAAGGAGAAGAGAAAGCATTAAAGAAACGTACAACAAGAATGCCAAGGATCTACCTTCGATCTCTATTGACACTCCTGTCTATTTCAGAGATCCACAAAACAAATGGTGCCCGGGAAAAGTTACAAACATGAGAGGAAGAAGCTACATGGTACTCAGTGAGAGTGGAGGTACTTACGTGAGAAACAGAGTACACCTCAGACTGAAGAAGACTCCGTTTGACGACACGTTTGAAGCAGTGTTAGCCACTCCAGACAGGAACATGGAGACGCAACAGCCAAGCCAACCAAATACAGACACGGACAGAAGACCAACTAGGGCCAAGAGACCTCCAATATGGCACAGAGACTATGTTACAGAGCCGAAAATGTGACAAACAAACAAATATCTACTATATAAATGATATATAAATATCTTGTTCCATGATTAATTTGTTTATTTTCAAAGGAATGTACATATGTATAATCATTTCCTTTAATTTACTTTTAAATACAGTTGGGAAATGGAAACCAAGGGAAGTAACAGTTGTAAACATACAATATGCTTTAAAATATGGATTGATTCCCTTTGACCATCTAAAACATCTTTACAAGGAAGTAACAACTTCACACTTTGGGATGTATTCTAAAAGCGGGGTTATCTCCTTCGACCATTGTTAGTATATTAATACCCGGTACGTAAATTACAAATTGTTGTTTGTGTTATTGTTTTAAGCTTTTACAACAAAATATGATTGTATGCAAATAATACAACACTTCCTGGAATGTAAGGAATGAATTACGTTTTACTTTTATTAATTATATTTTAACTTCTATTACCAACACCAAGAAAGTTATTCTACAAATCATTATATTTCATTAGCCTTGCATTTGCAATCATGCACTTAAGTAACCAATCTTACTTTAATTAATATTTGACATTTTATTCTCGCACAATGTATTTTAGGCTCTTAAGCATCTTAAAAAAAAAAAAAAAAAAAACAGCAGTGCATTAATTTGACATTAAATTGACAGCCAACAGTATGGTACTTTTCTCTAAAGAAAAGGGGATGTTGATGGTCCATATATTTAGTTACAATATTATTATTATAAATAATATAATGCGATATATATGTAGAGAGTTTGTTATTACTTGTTGTCATCTTGACCTGACTGTCTAAAGTCTCTCATCTTCTGACCATGTTCTAAAGTGACAGCTGCTATTGTTTTTGACTCGTTTTTCCATTTTATGAAGTCTGTACAAACTAGAGCTATCTGGGGGCTTAAGAGCGTGGTTAAAGACCATGGAGTTTGTGGTCTCTTTGAAGTCATAAATGGCATTTAGTGGGATAAATAAGCTGAACTCATTGAACAACGTAAACATGGAAGCTGCTTCGTTACTTTTTTTCATTTCTAAGCAATAATTTTCCTTTTTATGAACAGCTCGACCCCAGACACCTCTGTCATCATTAATAATCAAAGTCTGACCCTGCTCTATTTTTTGTAAATTGTCAAAATCATCATCATCGTCATCATCATCATCATCATCATCATCATCATCATCATCATCATCATCATCATCATCATCATCATCATCATCATCATCATCATCATCATCATCATCATCATCATCATCATCATCATCATCATCATCATCATCATCATCATCATCACCATCATCATAGTTCTCATCAACACCATGATATGTTTTTTGTTTGTTTTGGTTTTTTGGGGGCTTTTTTGGTTTATAGTGAAATATTATTGTATAGGTATACAAGAAGACTTCAGGGCAAGAGGTGTCAAGGTCTATGATTTGACCAAGTTTTGTAGCCAGTTTACTCTAGTTTGGGTTTTGTCACAAAGCAGTACAGGGTTTTAACAGTTTTGACATCAAGCACTACTACTTAGTTGTATTCCACCGTTATCCAAAGATGCAAGATCAGTAGAGTTATTCTTCTAACCATCTTGAAATTTAAAAGAAGCTGAAGAACTCAATAAGGTCTTCAAATAACATAACTCGCTTGGAAAATAGTAGAACAGCCAAATTAACACCATTTCATACTCACTGGTCCAGGAACTGAAGTCTTTTCTTTTTTTCACAGGCTTTTGCAAAAGACGGTGAATCGCAAACTATTCGGTCAAAAGACAAAGAAAAAGAGAAGACAATTGGAAAAGTTTACTTAAAAGAATTGGCCTACACTGACGTAATGATTGTAAACCGGATGTACAACTGTTCGTGTAAGACTGAGTGTTGTTGTTGTTTCTCCTAGGGGCAAGCTGGATTAAGGAGTACAACTAGTGCAAATTAATTTGTACATTTTGTCCCCTTCTGGTTGAGTTGGTGTCATTATAATGTGACCTGCTGGGACTGAAGTCTTGATATACCTTCACTACCTCTGTGTGGAAGCATATAAATTAGTCCTGGTACTTGTTTCTGCATAGATCTTTTTAGGAAACCAGAAGAAAATTTCATTCCTTTTTAGAAATGTTTTGGCTCTTGTTGTTGCTGCTGCTTTTTTGTTTGTACTTGTAGAAGTTGTTGATTTCAAAATGTTGTGACATGAGATAATTCTGTTCTTTAGGCATATTAGTTTTATTGTTAGGACCAATTGATGAGATTCTTAAACCTTGACCTATTTTCCTAGCTATCTCTTTTTCCATTTTCATTGTCAGCTCACTGCTGACATTCAAACCTATTGAATATCATGGTGTCAAACAAAATTTGATACTTCTAGACCAGTCCCATACGAGTTGATAGATTAAATATACCATATGATACAATGCGACTGCGTTGTCTTCAGTTCTATTTAAAGATTATGCAATGGTTATTAGGTCATTCAAATGGCAATAATATGTTATGATAATAAGAACTAGCAGGGCAATCCCATTGTAACTGAATTATCATTCATAAATTTATACTTTTCAACACATTCACTCACCTCAAACAAAACCATAACATTGTATTACTCAAATTTATAGATGTTTTATTACGAACTAATACAAAGGAATCAAAGAAAGTGTGTTTGCAGCGGATTTTTTTTTACATCCCCATGCTAAAATAATTCCTTTATTCATTTAAGACATAATTAACGTATTTTATATTAACTTAACCATTAAATAGATACATTTACTGTTCCAACTATTAAAATAATGTCAAGATCGTCTGAGTTATGCCAAACTTTTAGCTCAGTGACCATATTTCTACAAACATCTCTAGCTGTTTGTTCAAAGCACACTTCCTTCCATCATATCTTTAGAATTCAAACTGTTCTCTGTTGAATATACTTATAGTGATTGAGAACAGTTTTGCCTTATTTAACTATAACTACCAAAAAAAAACCCAACTGGGATGAGATATTTTATCATTTTCTTTGCAATCCAGCTCACTGTGGTGATGAAAAGCGATGCGGCCCCAATGGTCATTTTGATCAGAATTGTAACTGCCTCTGCCGTGATGGTTCCTCAGACTGTGATGCCACCAAGACAGGCGTGGATAGTAAGTTATTTAACTAATGGCTTGTTTCTACATAGCCAGCTTAGTAGTTGTAGTAAAAGTACTTATACTATTGTTAATAGAGTAGTAGTAGTAGTAGTAGTAGTAGTAGTAGTAGTAGTAGTAGTAGTAGTAGTAGTAGTAGTAGTAGTAGTAGCAGTAGTAGTAGTAGTAGTAGTAGTAGTAGTAGTAGTAGTAGTAGTAGTAGTAGTAGTAGTAGTAGTAGTAGTAGTAGTAGTAGTTCTGTTCGGACCTCCTGTTTAGCCTGAAGAGTCTTAGTTAGCTCGTCACCCTAACTCCGACAACGATTTGGTCCCAAATTAGTTTGTCTCCAAAGTAGCTCCAGTCGTCTGCCAGCTGATGAAGATCTTGGATAAAAGAGTCAACCGACTCACCTGCCTGTTGATACCTTCGGTTGAAGGTCGCTCTAGAGGAAATTGTGTTCTTGCGAGAGTTGAAGTGTTTATGAAACATGGCGATCGCCTCGTTGTAAGTTGATGTGACTTCATCTATTCTTGTGATGACTTTGAAGTCATCGGCTAAATCACACATTGTGTATAGCAATGTTCCGACTTCTTAATATTTGGGCCTCTCGGATAGGCCAGAGCACAATCTGTGCCTTAGAAACCTTGCAATCCATCTTGGCCATTGTTCCGCCGTGCCATCAAAGGGCTTGGGTGGGGGAAAGTTGGAGGGGTGGCAAACTGATGTATCGCATGCCAACATTGTCGAGTAATAAATAATACTTAACAATTGATATTGATAAATTTAGAATCTAGGTCTTTGTACTGTGTAGTATGATGTCTAGATCGATCTAGATAAAATGTACCGGTTACCTTGTAACTTTAGATTCTAAAAACTTTACCGTTGCCATCATGTAGTTTTCGGACATGTACAGAATGACCACGACCAGTTAATTGGCATGTGCTCGCTTTACTGGCGACTGAGTGACTGATCACAAAAAGTACGGATTACACAGTCACACACAAGTGACTACATGTCACAGGGAATGTCTGGCGTCATTCAATAAACATAGGTGACAAGTAACACTTTACACATGTATAGGATCATACTTCTGTAATCGATGATACTTTATTGCTTCAAGAAAGTCAAGATGTGCTTGGACTGTAAGGCCACAACTTTAAAATGCTGCGTGACAACACTATAAGAATATTGTAAAAATTCACAAATGATCACTATCTAACTCTGCAACTTTAACTCTATTTTTGTCTCCAATATAATAGTTAATTTTTTTTTTTTAGAGAGTGAAACCGCTGAGTGACTCACCCTAAACGACATTTTACGCTTTTTAACAAACATATAGACGAAACATTTAGGGGCCCCCACCGGAACTGGGCCACGGGGTCACTGCAACCCAAATCCGGCACTGAGCAGCAGTAGTCATGTAGTAGTAGCCGTAACAGTAGTATAGTAGCAGTAGAAGCAGTAGCAGTAGCAGTAGCATTAGTAATAGTTGTTGTTGTAAGATAATCATATGTAAACAATCTTTTAAAACTCAACTTTATTGGAATGTCAAAAGAAAGATGCTGCTGCTGCTGCTGCTGATGCTGCTGCTACTGCTGCTGGTGCTGCCGATGATGATGATGCTGATGCTGATGATGAGGATGATAATGATGACGATAATAAGAATGTGTGCTGAAGTTGGACGTAAAGCAACCAAAAAACAAACAAAAAAACAAAGTTAACTCTGATCATCCCTTTTATCAGGAAACTGCAGAAACCTGTATGACAGTTGGTCATGCTACATATGGGCAAACCAGGGTGAATGTGAGCGGAACCAGTTCTACATGAAACAGCAGTGTGCCAAAGCCTGTGGATTCTGTGGATCTGAGAGTAAAGATAATCAAGGTGAGAGAAAGGTGGAGATAGGTAGATAGATAGATAGATAAATAGATAGATAGATAGACAGACAGACAGACAGACAGACAGACAGACAGACAGATAGACAGACAGACAGACAGACAGACAGACAGACAGACAGACAGACAGACAGACAGACAGACAGACAGACAGACAGACAGACAGACAGACAGACAGACAGACAGGGGGGTGGATAAGAGATAGTTAAAAAGAGACCTAAGTCAATACTTTTATTATAATAGAAGTGTCTGAATCTTTAAAATATTTTGTCTCAATAAAAGTTTGTTGTCACTTTACCTTACTGGTACTTGGAAACAAACATGGATCCCAAGATATCTTTTGGTGCTTGTTTAAAAAAGTTGTGTAGCTGTTTTTCATACAACTTGCAATGATTTTTCAGAAACAGATGACATTCTTTGGCCCTGGCAGTGGTTCCCTATGTTTACCAATATGATACCTAAAGAATGGATGCAGATTGGTGAAAAAGAGATTCAATTTGTATTAACCTGCATCTTTTCCAATATCTACCCCATTATGTTTTATATGTTTGGTGGCTTTTTAACCTGCAGCTATCTTTTTGGTTCCGGGTACAACCCAGTTTTAACATAAATCTTAAAGTGTTCTTTTTAACATGAATAATTCTCTTGTATTTGTTTTCACTATTTCTTCAAGATTTTTTAATGTCTGTCTGTTGTTGTTTTTTTTTCTACTAATATGTACAATACTGTGGCTTTTCTTTACTTCTTCTTTTTTTTTTTAGCATGATTCCCTATGGTTTTTCATGCTAAGCTTGAGTAGGTCTACCCATTGTTCCTCCCATTATCAAAATTAATACAATTGCCAGTAATTAATTTGCATTTTTTTAACCTGCATGATATTTTGACCTGTTATTATCGTCAACGGTCTTTTGACGGTTAAACAAAATTTTGGTAGTGTGTCACGGGTAATATTCGGTTTTAACAGTAAAAACAGAAGTCTAAACTTTGACGTAAAACAAACACTCTAACTTTTATTAAGGTATACTTGGACAATTCACCTTTCCCGTGGTATCGACAATTAAGGTGGTTATCACAAATTATGTTTTACAAACTGTTTCATCTATAATACCAAATCTTATATAGGAAAAGCAGAAGTCTTAGTACGTACTCCAAATTGTTAGATAATCTTCAAAACAAAATGGTGGGTAGATCATATACTTACGTATCTTTCAACAATTGCAAGGTCTTACTACTTCACAGAAGTGTATCTTAACTGTCGGCTGTTCAATATGTTGAAGTATTTTTTTCTTTTACTGACATGGTTAAAAAAAAGGGGCATGGCTCACATTGATGAAACTCTTTGTCTCTGTCTGCCTGCCTGTCTGGCTGGCTCCCTCTGTCTATGTCTACGTCTGTCTGTCTCCATGTCTCTCCCTCTTCCCGTCACTCCTTCTGACTGTCCCTCTTTCTCTCTCTATCCTTTTCTCTCTCTCTCTCTTTTTCTCTCTCCTTCTATGATCTATATCCCTCTCTCTCTCTTTCTCTCTCTCTGTCTCTCTGTCTCTCTCTTTCTATAGATCTCTTGATCTTTGCCATACAGTGTTATTACTAAAAGTTCATCTTTGATTTGATAATACTTCATATTTTTAAAATAGATGTAGTGTACAACCATATCCAGCAGTAACACTCCATCATTTTGTGATTTCAGGGACTGAATATTCATTACTGCATAAGCCTAACCATTTTGGTGCAGTCTATTTTTTTTTTTTTTGCCTCATTCACTGAAAGATACAATACAAATCCAATTTTTCGGACTGATTGTGCCAAAAGGGTTAAGACAAACTTGTCCACCGATCTATACTTGTTTATTACATACATACATCTTCTTTTTTTTTCTTCTTACGCTATACTGCTTTCTGGTGAGCTTCAAGATAGATGGTTATCCAAATTAAACAAGTCCTGCACTTAAACGTTCTTTAATCCATCTAGACAAGCAGGCTATAATAAACATACCTTACCTTCCCTGGTCGTCTTTAGCAACTGAAAGTGGCAGTGTAAGCTTAATTGACGAGTTTGGACAGTTTTCCTGATAAAACACAAAGATAAGACATTTTTTACATCATCAAAAACTATATGAAGTTTTCATTGGCTTTTGCTAATTGACATTGTATACTGGTGTACTAGCAATGGTATAAAACACTGAGCTTCCTCTGTTCTGATAGCTTGCTCCAGCAAGCTTACTATACATGTCCTTTGTTAACTTACCTTTAGTTTTAAAAATGTGTCAATATTTAACAAGTTGTAGGGTGTGCAAATAATTTGTGCGACCTAAAAAGGCTGTAAGTTAAAATTAGTCTCCCTTTTAAAGTTTTTCTATCTGCACATCAGGCTTTCGTAAAGTTTGTATTAAGCATTCTTTGCTCTTGCAGGAGTTTGTAAAGACAAGTACCCACAAAACAAATGTGCAGTTTGGCAGGAGCGAGGGGACTGTGTGACCAACTCGCGATGGATGAAAATCAACTGCAAGGCTACATGTGATCTCTGTGGCGACGAAAACTCCAGACCAGCAAGTGAGTTGATTAAAAAGAGACCTTTTTTTAAAATCTCCACACATAACCTATCAAGCATTAAGGATTTTATAATTATATTACATGTATTATGTACAGCTATGTGTAAATGATGTTCATATAATGTTTCTCTCTCTCTGTCTCTCTCTGTCTCCTCTCTCTCTCTCTCTCTCTCTCTCTCTCTCTCTCTCTCTCTCTCTTCCTTCCTTCCCTTTCTTTCCTAGTTAATCAGAATCGAAATGTTTTTTCATTCAAGTTTAGTATAATTGGAGAGATATATATCTGTTAAGCACTGTTGGCAGGGTTGTTTTAGGTCGACTTCTTTGGCTGTTTGTGCATGGGATGAAAAATAGGCTCCTGTTGCTCTATTAGCGTGAATGTCCTTGTCTCTTCGAAGAATGTGACCAATAAGGCTCCAGCAAGCAGAAAGAATCTGTAGTCACATGAGATTTTCTTGGCAGATGTTATAAAGAGATTTGTTTATGTATTATTTCAGTGAGGTATCAAATGTTTAATACATGTATCTTTTTCATCTGTTTTTGGTGATACATTTTGAGCTTCTCTTCCTTTGTTAAAGTGAACCGCCAGTTATTGACTTCACAAGAGACTTATATAAATTGGTTTTTGATGGTGTTTCTCGTTTCCTTCCTTTTGTTCATATATTGCTTAATTTGTCGAAAGCTGCTTTCTTCTTTCCATCCGTTTTGATGTGTTGACTTTCAACTTGTATTTATTTTGAGTTTTTTAAATTTTGTTGATATTGACGTAATCTTGCCATGCATTCAGCCTCATTTGGCATGTATGTATGTAAAAAAAAAGAAGAAAATGTTGAAGATATCTTAATTGCTTTTCATCTTCATATTCCTATTTCTTTTGCATCCTGAAGATGTATATTAGCCTACGTTGATGATAACTATTTTCAACAAATGCAGTTCAATGTGAAGACACGTACAGCGAGAGCCACAAGTGTGCTGAGTGGGCGCTAGGGGGGGAGTGCCAGGTCAACCGCATTTGGATGTTCAACAACTGCCGCAAGTCGTGCTGGCTCTGTGACAAGGATGAAGTGGATGGCGGTGACGATGGAGATGAAGTTGACGAAGATAAATGTAAGATTTACATATACAGT
Organism: Elysia chlorotica; assembly: GCA_003991915.1. Lineage (NCBI taxonomy): Eukaryota > Metazoa > Mollusca > Gastropoda > Plakobranchidae > Elysia > Elysia chlorotica. Next base: position 763,943 of record RQTK01000018.1, on the reverse strand, counting down.
CAACTCTGCAAAATCGGGAAAGAAATTGCGGAATTTTTACTCCATGTACAGCCTTAATGGAATCAGGAAGTATTACCCATTTAAACAGGAAAAAAATATCCCTATATCTCTTAACAATGTATTTTATAGCCTACTTGAGAAACAAAACCTGGATAAACGGAAAAGGTGTCTTCTCCCAAAATGTCCCAATTAGGCGGGTCCTACTCTACTGGTATGATGATGATAATGACATAATAACAGTTGGTATAGTGTCATTGGTTGAGGAGAAAAGCTTATCTCAGTTTTGGTAGTTTTTAGATAAATTGTACATTGAAATATAACCACACCATTCATACATGCAAGTAGAAACCAAACAATCTTTTCTGGAGATGTGATGAGAGGAGTAAAACTGGAACATCTTATGACAACTAGAATGAGAAAAACACACACAGCATGGGAAACAAGAAAAAATGTAATAAACGAACAAATAAAATGTAAAGAAAATGATGGAGGCATTGAAAGCATAAAGGAATCGGAAAGTGTAAAGTGGCATTATTGCCAATGCGATTATAGAATGCATTCTTCTGTATAAAAATCAACAACAAAACTTATTGAAAAATATGTTTTACATAGTCTTGAAAAAGCTTGTATTTTTGTTGGTTTGTTTCATCAGTGGAATGTGTCAACACTTCATCAAAAGAGTGGGTTTTTTTGTTTGTTTCATCAGTATAGTGTGTGAACACTTCATCAAAAGCATGCAGGTTTTGTTTTCTTTCATCTATAGAATGTGAAAAAAATTCATAAAAGCTTGGGGTTTTTTTGTTGTTTTTTTGGTTTCATCTAGGGAATGTGTCAACACTCACCAAGAGCAGTGTTGTTATTTTTTGTTTTGTTTTGTTTGATCAGTGGAATGTGTCAACACTCACCAGACTTGTGAAGATTGGGCTTCAAAAGGGGAATGTCGCAAGAATCCGGCTTGGATGATTCCCAACTGCAGGAAGGCTTGCCAAAAGTGCCAGGATGGTAATTTTGAAAAACTACTTGTGGGTGTTACTGTTGTTACTCTTAGGTCTTGGTGCTCTCAGATCTTGAGATATCGTAAACAAAGCAAACAAAAAAACAAAACAAAAACAGCCTATTTAAAGGGTCATGGGTCACTTTAATTTTAGTTTTTAAAAGAGAGATCATAAGTGGTAAAAATTGGAATTTTCAATAAGTTTCCTTGGCGTTATTATTATTATTATTATTATTATTATTATTATTATCATTATTATTATTATTATTATTATTATTATTATTATTATTATTATTATTATTATAGCTACATTTAAATAGCAGCTGTCCCCTAATGAATCATAACGCACTTATTATTTTTAGTTTGCTAAGCAATAAAAAAAAATTGCATATTGTGAACATTAGGCAAATGGTGGTAGTTTTTAACTTGATAAACGATACAATTGAAGCACTTAAGTACATAAATACTCGTCCCTTAATCATTGTAAAGATCCTTGCTTAAAAGTGGAACTTTAAAGACAATAGAAATACATAAATACTCAGAATCATATATGAATGTTACAATAAAAGCAATAGAATATAATACTACTCAGAATCATGACAGATTTCTCTTAAGAAATGATTCCTCTAGGTCATTCTATTCTCTAAGATCTATTAAGACAACCTATTCTCTATGATCTATTATGATATTTCTTATCAATTATCAAGTGCATGCTGATTGATATGATGTGTGCATATTTAGTGTATCCAATGTAAAGCGCTAAATAAATGTAATTTATTATTGTAAGTGATCGCAATATTATTCACAAAATATTGTATCGAATATGCAAAAATGTTTTTACTATCTCATGATCAGTTTTAAGTACTCCCTCAGTATGTGAAATGAATAATAAAAAATCTACATATATGTATCTGTTAATAGGGTCCTTGCCGAAAGGATAGAAAAGACAGAGTGAAATAAAAGTAATGCAGTGGTGTAGTAGCAGAAACAGAAGCATCAGCAGTAGACCTAAATGTTTTTCCTTTATTATAGCCTCTTCAGACTAAAGAGATTCTGAGTAAAAAATTATACTTATATCATTACCAGCACTCTCTCTCTCTCTCTCTCTCTCTCTCTCTCTCTCTCTCTCTTTTTCCCTTTCTCTCTCTCTCTCTCTCTCTTTCCCTTTCTCTCTCTCTCTCTCTCTTTCTCTCTCTCTCTCTCTCTCTCTCTTTCTCTCT
>RQTK01000018.1:715281-761695 GCA_003991915.1 Elysia chlorotica | reverse complement strand
CCCTCTGCCCCTCGCCTCTCTCCCCCCCCCCCCCCCACCCCCTACTAAGCCTCCATCCTAATTTAGTAATATTGTGCATAGGCATGTGCAAAAACTTGTACGACGACGTGCAGTGTGAGATCTGGGCAGAGAAACTCAAGTGCATAGAGGATCCCAACTGGATGGCAACTCACTGTGCCAAGTCTTGCAGGCGAGGACTCTGTGAGGGAAAGGATCCAGACGATAAGGGCGTCGTAACTCGCACAACAAGTACGACCACTAGTAGCCCAAGAACACGCAGACCAACAATTACACCTCGGCCTACATCACCAGCTGTCACAACTACTGTTGATTGTGAGTAAAATACCCAGGATAGTTAAACTTAGAACTAGAATAAGGGTAGTTTTGATGGTAAAAACTGCAGTAAGTACAGGGTTTAAATAAGCGTCTAACACTGTTTTCCTTATGATTGCGCTAGAATTTATTCAACTGAACTAGAAAAACCATTTATTGTGTAGTTTTAGCATTAATTAAATGTAAAAAAAAGCATTTATTGATTTATTCGCCTTTATGTAAAAATGATTGTTCAACAGGTCAAAATTTATATACATGACTCTGTTGCTCTAATCTCATCGTTAGTTAATCTAAAATCTTTTCCCTCATACTCCCTCATAGCAACATGCCATAACAAGCACAACTCTGACATGGAGTGCGATATTTGGGCGGACAACGATCATTGCAATATCAACCCACAGTGGATGCTCAACTTCTGCGCCAAATCCTGTGGCCAATGTAGCGCTGGGACCACCAACCTGTTTGGTCTGTGTCCAGTTTCCTCAGGTTTTTAAACAGCTAGTATAGATCAAAGTTAAATTTTTTATTTGCTTTAAATGTTGTTTTCACATGTCCCTTTGTCTGTCCCAGCTCCTATATAGAACAGATTTTCTACTCCGTTTGTGTTCACATTTACTGTAAAACTCGGTAATAACAAGATTTTTTGTTTTTCATTATAGCTCTCGTAATAGCGAGGGTTATCGTTATTTTCACATTGTGACCTCATCAATTTTGCATGGTTTTTTGTGTCCCCATTTTGAATAATAATGTCAATATTTGGAGGTGATGGATTTTCTCTACATCTAGATCTAGTTTTACACATGCAAATGTTTTTTGTTTATTTTATTATTATAAGTAGTTGTGATTGAGTTGGTTTAACGTCCAACCTCAGTATTATATAGGCTATATTGTGACGGGGCCTCGAGACTAACGTGCTGCCACACACAAGACAGGGCAAGGATACCATGACTCCTGTCACATTAAAACTGACACCGACCCAACGAGTAGGGGGCCAAATTGCCAGAGCTCAAACCACAAACCTCATGAGTCGGAAGCTGATGTTCTACTCCAGGGCTACCATGCCCCCCTTATCATTAACAAATTACATGTACTTAAATGGAGAGTTTTGTGATAGGGTGATTCAAGGGAGTGAAACTTAATATATTGTTTTTTCTATAGATATTATAAAACAGTAGGGCCTACTAAGGATGGGTTTGGCTGTTCAACCTTCAAGCATTGCATTAGGCAGCTTTGTTTTCTTTGATAATAGAACAAGAGTTGCGTGCGTCTAGGGGAGGGTGAGTTTTTAGTTTACTTTAAGCCTCTTGATTCCCTTTGGAACATAGTGCCGCAGTAAATCCCCTCCACCAAACTCAGTTCTGGATAGTTCTCTTCAGCTAGGCCCATGTACTACTAGCAGCCTTCTCTTCAGCTAGGCCCATGTACTATTAGCTGCGGCTTTTATCTCAGCATCGGTACTTTGCAGTCAAGTCGGCTTCGGACGTTGGACCTTGGGGGTTCCACTCCAGGGCTTGCCTTGTGATATTGCTGATCTCCGTACCGATGGGGGTTTGCTTCGTTCTGCCCCACAGTTCTTTGTTTGGGATAACTTCAGGCTACCTAACGTTGAGGATGTTTCTGAGGCATCTGTTGGTGAATGATTGCAGTTTATGGCTGTTGGTCTTGGTAACGCGCCATGTTTCTGAGCCATAGAGTAAGACCAACTTCACCTAGGGAAGGGGGAAGTTATCACTTATGTCAGTCATGGCAGGGAAAAGTACGGGGAGAGTGACTAGGCTTGGGCACTGACTAATTATTGTTGCTTTTCAAGTTTGAGGTGCCCAATTGAGATGTTTTCTATCCAGCACCTTTCTTGATTACGTTATTTTGGGAATGGGTTTAGAGCAAATCTATTATTGAACTTCTTGTTCTTTCCAAAATAAATTTTAGGGGGTAAATAGAAAGAACAACAGGAATTTTCAAATCAGTTCTCTTTATTTTTTATGTGGTTAAAATTAAGGGACTACTGCATTTATATGTGTACTATCAGAACTGGTTATCCACTGTGGCATGATTATTTTACAAACCTGTTTTAATTTTGTCTACACCAGGTGATGGTGGTGGTGGGGACAGTGACTGTTCGGACAGCCGAGCAGAGTGCGCTGATTGGGCCAAACATGGTTTCTGTGACAGGAATCCAGGCTTCAACTTAGTCCACTGCAAGAAGTCATGCAACAATTGCAATGGTAAGTGCCAAACTTTACTCTGGTTTGTTGGATCTGAGATCTTCTTTGGATAAAAGAGGATCTCCTTTAGACAAAGAAGAATCCATGATTTTCTTTGTTTGTAAGTTGCAGGAGTTTTTTTCTTGGTCCAAGTTCGTTGGATTCAAGTTTCTCAGTGTTTATAGTTGTCAAGACTTAGGATTAATTTTAACCTACTTTAAAATTCGCTTCTTAAGTTAAGATGAACCTGTTGGGGATAGCCTCAAATTTATTCTGTCCCAAGATTATTTTAACGGGCTGTATATTTTCTAAATGTGGTGTGCATCTGTTGGGATTAGGTGATGTCCAACTACTACCTCCCAGCTGCTCCAAGGGACGGTAATATTATAGTAATATCTGCAAATTTGTGGCCAGTGTTACATTATCAAATAAAATGAATTGTCAACACATCTTCCCTTTCTTTTTTTATAATCAACAACCAAGTCATGTGTGGTGCTTTACGCCTGGTGTATGAAGTGGATATGTTGGGGATTTGAGAGGCATAGCAGAAGCATGTCTTCATCTGTTTTACTCCTGTATAATCAACACAACTGATAATATTTCCTAAAATTGTAGCTATTCTCCTTTACAAAATATGTACACAATTGTATTTCTTATGAGTACATTTCTTACTATAATAAACAATAAATAGGTGATGCTTTGCAGTTGGTACAGCCAAATTTTAACTCACAATTTGAATTCAGTGAAAATGTTTAGTCAGCAGTCCATTGCAAGCAACTAGACTATATTTCTGACATGACCCAAGAATAAGATCTGATAGGCTTAAATGCTGCCCTACTGACAAACAAGGGAATAGTAGGACTTTTATTTCAGCCGATCGCATTATACTTGTTTTAACTGGGAATCTCTTAAATATACACCGGGTTCCCAACCATCATGCCACCTTTTACAGGTTATGATTGTTTTTGTTTTTTTTCTCCACAGGCTGCCGAGATGCTGAATTTTTATGCAGTGTGTGGGCCAAATCCGGTAACTGCCAGCAAAACCCAAGTTACATGCTCCGTCACTGCCAAAAGTCATGTGACATCTGTTCAAAGTAGGAATCACCACTCGGAATCAAACAGACTGCTTCAATCTGGCACTGCCTTTCACATGGAATGACAATTACAAGCACTTCTTTTGTATCTTCATTCCCTAAACTGTTTACAGAGCACTGCACCTGTATACTGTAACACAAAACTCAGCCCCCTCTCCTGTCAAATCACAACACTTCTCCTTCCCAAAGGAAGATGGTCTTGTAATGCCCAAAATGTTATAAAATGGAATGACGACTTTTTTTTTCCAGATGCATGATGCATCATTTTTTTTTGTCTATAATTATACTTCAAGTATTCACTTTGTCATGTAGAACCTATGTTATTTTCTTATTTGTGAAGAAACAGGAGACTGTAAAGATGTTTGAGTGAGTTACTATAAGAGTGTAAATTAAAGTTCCTTATTTAAAGAGAGTTAAAAGAAAGTGAAAAAGAAGAAAATGATTTTTATAGGAGGAAAAGAAGAAGAAGAAGAAGAAGAAGAAGAAGAAGAAGAAGAAGAAGAAGAAGAAGAAGAAGAAGAAGAAGAAGAAGAAGAAGAAGAAGAAGAAGAAGAAGAAGAAGAAGAAGAAGAAGAAGAAGAAGAAGAAGAAGAGGAGGAAGGAGGAGGAGGAGGAGGAGGAGGAGGAGGAGGAGGAGGAGAAAAAATGAAGAAGGCTTGACGAAATGGCGAAAAAAGAAAAGATGAGGAAAAGAGAGAAGAGGGTGAGGAGGAGGCAGGGTTATTTTAATCATTGTTTTTATAACTGATTGCTCTCCTTCGTTAGTGTTGATATTAGAAACAAAACAAAAAAAGACAGAATATAAACAAACTATTTAATGTAAACTATTTATCCTACTCAATGTTAAGATGCATTGACACTGAATATTAATACCTATTTCTATTTCATGAACACAATACAATGTATTTCTCAGTTTTAATGAAGATCATATTGAAAAACATAAACAAAATTAAACCATACCAAATTTACTGTAATCATTTCTAAAAATTCATTTAGATCACCAGACCTCAAGGAATCAGGCGAGGAGGGAAAAGACCAAGGTGGATTCCAAGGAGAAAATGATAATAACATGAGCAGCAGACAAAGATCCAGTTTTTATATTTTATTTTGGCTGTTCACATTTTCCATGGCTACTGTACTTCCCTAAATTTTCCTTTACAAAGTTCTTAAAAACAATGTTCATACAGAAGTTTAAAAAACTTTTTTTTTTAACCTAAAAGATGTCATTTGTCTCATGTGGGTAGAAGACAAATAAAACATGTAACAAATGTGAATGACAATGTGCTTTCGTGCAATATGTTTGATGACAAATATGCTTGTAAGCTGTAAAAAATGTAATGGTTGTGGCAAAGTAGTGACCAATATGAATTAATATTTTGACGTCATGTTGGAAAATGTCTAGGAGTGAGATTCTGATTGGTATTGGTTTTCTTCTCAACATCTATCTTCAGCAATTAAGCCAACATAAACATTTTCTTAAAGGCGGTAACACAGAGACAGGGAGGGTATACAGGCACTTTGTGTCTTCCACCCATATAATAGTACTGATGTCATTTAGAAACTGTCTAACGTTCAAAAAGAAACTTGGGATTTTCATTAGTCATACAATTAAAAGATAAAAATAAGTGTAATGTCACTTTTTGGCTGTTTTTTGTTCACATAATGACAAATTGTAATCAATCTGAATTAATTAGAAATTATTGTGAAAAATATTTAATTTATGCAACCAATCACAATACTTAAAAAAGCAATAAATACATACCAATATATTGGTGCTGCACGTAAAAATCCCTAAGATGAGATTCAACTTACTATTAAGAGAGCATGTTTGGGGGCTGATTTTCCTCACCTTTTGTACTTTGTTACAGATAGTCCAAATCAAGTGAATTTTATTTGGCAGACACAGGTGGTTACATTATTTTATGTTGGGCGAAAAGAAAAGGTTGTTTGCAAACATTCTTTCTTCTTTGGATGGACATGATTATTTTACTGTAGTTCATACTTAGAGAAAGACTAAAAAAAATCATCAAAATGGAGGCAAAAAAGAATTAGTTATCAACATGGAAGGGAGTTTTCTTTTTCTTTTTTTCTTCATCTTTTAAAAGCTCAAACTAGGTCCGTGTAACACATTTGAAAAGTCTAAAATTTGGTTATTGTCCAGGGCTTTGCTGGTGTGCGTTGTAATGCCTGTACATGGATTATGTTTTAACGCAATAAAATACAAATTTTTGACACACAAGGTGGTAAGATAAAACAGTATCCATATCTGTATATTTGAATTTTATTATGTACACACATAATTCAATAGTTAAAAAATATAATAGTATTCAAGAGTAATATCAACACTCAGAAATTCTAAATGACACATTGAAACTCCTAGTTCTATGTTAATTAATAATGATACCTTAATAACAGTTAACACTTTGAGTCATCCACCCTTTTCCTCAAGACAATCACGCGTTTGTTTTTTGTCAATTTCATATAATAATTGAATAAATAGAAAAACAGGCAATGTCATTTTTGACAATATGTATACAAAACCATGTAAACTAAAATGTAGGCAACAAATGAGCACACTATATTCCTTTAATGAAAGTAAGGTGGTCTACTATTAAATTATAAAACTTAAAGAAATATCAAGGACATCTGATAATTAAATCAAGAAAATAATGACAAAAACATCCCGTTTTTCCATTTAGCCCTTTATAGTCTTACATTCACAAATAAGATTTTTGTAACTTTTCCTTCTGCCTATATTCAGTCCACTTCACATACGCAAGATCAGTTGTAATGCAGGGAACTGGCGAAAAGAATGACTTTCATAAAGTGGATTACAGTGATTGCCAGCATGTTTTTCTCCATCATATTTGTAAACGGGTTAGTAAGCCTATAAACACGGTACAATCAAAGGGAAACAAAATGAAAAAAACACCCCAAAAAACAATGAGATAAAAAAGAACAGATATGCCATATGTTACTCCAAAATAGTATTAGATTTTTAGTCACAAATAGACTAGGTTAAAAAGATTGCCGAGAACTTTAGTTTGTGAAACTCACGTTTTTTTCTCCAGCTGAATTTCTATTTCCTTCTTTTTGAAAACTCGCATAAAATTATAGCTCATAATATTTCAAACAATAAAAAGAAATGTTAGCTTCATAAAAATTGGTCATAGTCAACAGTGATTCTATAAGATTACATGTAAATGTAACATTAATTTGATTGATGTCCCAAAAGGATGTTCTAATTTGTTAGGCCTGTCCCTTTGTCCTAGAAGATAGTTTGAAACCATGCACTTTATTTTTTTTTTATTCTTGGTTGCTACTTGGAGCGATAGAAATGTTACTTTTTCACCCTAGTACCTTCACCAATCACAAAAACAGTAACAAAGAAAATACTCTGGGACACTACATGGTACACTGAAAATTTTATGTAAACAAACATTCATGTTGGAAAAGAAAAATCAAACAAAAAAACTGGGGTTTCAAATGGCAAGATTCTAGCCATGCTACCTACAGCTACATACGTGAGGCAATCGGGTAGAATCAGGCACATGTTGGACTTTTGATTTTTTTAGCAATTTTGTTTTGTTTTAAAAGCATCAAATGCAGTTTAAGAGGTTTAACAATTTTACAGTGGATTCTGCTTACAAAAGACTTTTTATGGACAGCCTAAACAGTGACGGTAAAAGGGAAAAAAGGAAAATGGTTTCTCCGAGAAAGTCTATTAAGCCATAGCTAATTTCACAAAAGGTTTATCTTAAGCGGACTGCACTTCAATTCAATCATTTTTGGAACCATAAATTGTCTGTTTCATTTGAAAATGAGAAAATGGCATTACAATTTCATAAAGAAGTTTTTCTATGTTAATATGGCTTTAGCTCAAAACTCAGAAAGCGACTTGTGCCACAAAACCCCAGAATGACTCACAGTATGGCAGTTCATGCACATGCTCCTTCAACTTCAGTGAGGAAGCGCCTTAAGTTTTTCTCTTATTAAAGCTTCACAAAAACAAAACAAAAATACAGACTTAATTTTACACTCTATTTCACTGTGTTTTCAATTTAACATCTGACAATTTAAAGTTACCTTCGTACATCACATCTGTAGTATTTCAATTTTCCTATTAAGTGCTCAGTTGCTAAAAAACAAAAAAAAAACAACCCCACTCAAAACTTAATTTGGAAAAAAGAAACACTCTAATCTCATTCTGACAGACACGAATCGAGATTATAATTAAAGCACATTTTATTTTTAATTCACTTCAGTATTTTTTAATTAACTCAACCTTTGTACTTTTTTAGCATTTCAAAATCATGCGGGTGACCTTGCCATAGTTATTGCATAATTAGAATTTGCCAGATGAAAAAAGACTGAGGCTATTTGCGCCAGATAGCGTCCTAAACTGTTTGGGCCATGTGAAAACACCAGGTAAACTGCTTCAGCCCCTTATTTCCTTCATATCTCTAGATGCCAATGTAACATAAGCTTTCACAATTTTGACATGAGATTTCGCAAAAAGTTATACCTCTTTGTTGGAAGACATCAGAGATGGTAAGCATAAAGGAGTGCCATTGTGTCATTCTAAAAATAAAATTCTCTTTGCACAGTTTATGTTCTGTTTTAAAGATTAGATCAAGTCGGACCAATTAGCATTACCAACTGCTCCTGCTTGGACTAACTTGAGCTTATATTTGAATTAATATCTTCACACTATGTTCCATCTCTCTTGATGCAATAACATTCCTAATATTGATAATCCACATTTCATTTTTTTTTCTATGCAGATTTACCATCTATTAGTATTAAGGACATCAACAACATTTTTCAAAATGGGTTCATTCTGCACTGTTGATGAATTAAAACTTGATATTATGCTGTGCAAACCCCAATCCGGCATATTGAGTTTTCAGTAGGCTATGAACTAAGAATCACAAGCCTACGTCTTGATTTTTACATTCCCACTTTATCCAATAATCTTAAAATTATTATGAACTGCATTCTGGTGTAGAAAAAGTCTACACTTTTACTAGTTTGAACCAATAACAAGCTGAGTACAAGCAGAGATGTAGCATGCTAAGTTCCTGTGTTGTCTGATTAGATTAAATCTGAGGATGTATCACCAGTGTAGGAGGCTTGACATAACCATGCAGAACATATCTAGTGCTGCATAAAAGTACATGTGTTACAAGCCTAGCTATCAAATTGTTTATTGGTAAAATATGCATTATATTTGTGAGTGGCAATATTTTCTTCATGTGTGTTTGCAATGATCTTTTAAAAGTTGCTGAAGATTCAGGCATCGTTAGATCTTTAGGCTGCTATATCATACAGAAGATTTTCAAACTGTACATGTGGGTTTTTAGTAATGAAGTCCCCGACAAGATTTCAGCACTTCATTGCAGTACTCTAACCATCGATGACAAAAGATAAATTAAAATTAAATGATTAAAAGACTGAGTTTATCATATAACGCAATCACAATTTTATACACTTCTGCCTGTTTCTCTACAGCTTAACCAATGCTATGTGCCAGAAAATCTTTGCATGCAATTTTTCATAAGTTCTCTTTGCACACAGCTTCTAAAGATCGCAAGTACTAAGTATAAGAATTTTTTTTATAACAAAAGCCCTTGATAATTTCTCTTTTCTTTTCACAACAAAAGTTACTGTGCTCACAGGAGGCTTGCTTAAGTTTTACAAATCACAACTACAAGTAGTGCAAAAAAAAAGCGACTCCATTCCTGAATACAAATGCTCTTTAGTATTTTTATTTGACTTGATAATCTAAGTTTATCCCACTGCATTGCGTCTTACGCTGACCAAGTCTTACTGTCTACTCAACACGACATTTGGTGGTTATTTAAATCAATCTGTCCCTTATTTGCTGCGTTTGAATGAGAGGGGGGGAAAGGGGGTTGAGTGTATGAGTGTGTGTGTGTGTGTGTGTGTGTGTGGGGGGGGGGAGCGAAGGTGCAAGGCCGAAATGTGCCACATTGTCCAAATAGACCTGTGATCTAAATGCACCACATGGCCAAACTGGACCAGGGGAGAGGCAGAAGATCATTCCAACTTTTATACATTAGCTTTCAGTCTTATACTTCACTGCACACTAACAACTATGTTCTGTCAAGCCAATAGCTACTCTCCTGAACATACAACTAATTCATTTAGAGTAAAAATCACATGTAATATACCCTCAAACAATTTGTTCTGGCTGAAATCACACACCAGAAATAACATCCACAAACAATAACACTTTTAACAGCATATAAACCAATAAACACCTTTTACTATCCATAAAAGTCATTTACAAAATCATATCAACTTACTTGTATTCATATAACACCCAACAAATGTCACAGGTTAACACATTTTCAATAAGTATACAAGACTTTTCATTTCACTTACTTATATTCGTTAATTTACAACATGTATGTGCAATTGTACCAGGAATAAAACAAAACAAAATGCCAAATAAGTTATGATGTCATATTGTCCGTTGATTTGACACAACAAAACAATCTAAACGTAGCTTTCCACTCTTCACAGGTATTGGTATTGATAAAAACACACTTTCAAAAGATTTGAAAAGTTGAAAATTGGATATATAATTACAACTTTAACCTCGGAAAAGTTGTAGAATTATAAAAACGTGGGGGAAGCTTATTACTTAAAATAGGTACCTAAAACTGACGTGAAACCGCGTTATCGGGAGAATTTTGCTACATATGGCCAACTTCTCGCTTAAGATAAATAAAAGTATCAATCTAAGCTTAAAAGGTTTGAAATATCTATTCTTTATCTTTAACGTGATGGTACAATAATATTTTTTATGATGAACGCTGAAGAAGTTACAGGTTTGTGAAGAAACACCCAAAACAGGATTTTCAATGCTGGCGCAAGGTGAATCGCATGAAACTTTTACCCTCCCTTTCTTTACACGTTGGAACGATCGTCATGCAACACACAGGCTACTGAATGTGTGTGATATACATAGTCCATAACTTAACCGTTCACACGGTGTTCCTTTCAACCCGGTTAAATTATTACAGGTATAAAAAAAATCGACAATGAAAAAAAAATCAAAGTTCTTTTTACATTGAAACAGAAGGATTTTTTAAACAAAAGTTACATATTTAGAATCCTCGTCCAATTTTCCTTTTAAAATCAATGCATTTAGACAGAACTTCTTTTCGTATACGAATGGGCCGGACGCTTGAAAGAGACAATGTGCCAACAGAAACGATTTCGCTTTCACTGCCGCCAGGCAAACTTGAGAGACGAAAAACTCTGCAGTGGACGGTGGACTTGGTCCACAATGGCTGCCCTTTACTCCTCTACGATAGGCAACGGAAATGTGTAAATTTGAGCATAAAAACAAGGTTAAATGCTGATTTAATGTTACAAACTCGATATTTTCCTTGAAAGGTTGGTACAGATTCTAGCATTACATTTAAAACAAAAAAAAATGGATTAAATTTGGACTCTAGATCTAGCCTACGGGCCCAGATCAAGACTAGATCTACCACTATCAGACACAGATCGGTAAGCGCTCAAAACTGAGTGTCTAATCTAGTCTAGTTCAGCGAGAAAATTTAGACTACAACAAAATTTACAATTTTCTGAGTTGAATATTAGATTATAAAAAGGTAAAAACTTGTCTCACAAATTATTGTGTTATGCTTTATACAAGATAACAACGGTTTTAATCTGTCCATTCTGTACGCAAACAATGGGCGGCCTTTGCAAACAGAGGTATATCAACTGTCTCGACAATCATGATTTCATAAAATCATTATAAAAAAAGCAAAAACTTGATTTTAGTGAATATTTTGCAAAAAATAGAACCTATGCTTCATGACGAGCAAATCGCTAAGGTTTTTGCTTCATGAATGTTAACTTGTGTCAGTCGATCAGCGCTGCTGTGCCGACGAAAGTGTTCGAGTGTCTATGTCGCCTAAGTTGATTACCGACCATGCATTTGTTCCTGTAAACTTCAATTTTTCTGATCTTCCAACTTGAATTTACATGCATTAGATTCTTAAAAATGCATAATTTATTGAATGCAAACCTAAAGCTTGTCATAAAGAACAGACACATATAATTACCGTTCTTGTATTTAACTTTATTTTTATTATTTTCAAAATTAGCTATTTTTTAACTTTTTTTTTTGTCTCCCTTGGAATTTTGGTCAAAATTTTATTTTGGCCATTTTTGCTATAATTAAAAGTACTTTGAAATGCTTCCACGTCCTTGAAAAAAATTGAGTCTGTTCTATACAGGCATATGTTTGTGTTCATCAATTTTATTACTGTAGTTTGCTTAGTTTTTGTCCACTTTGGATTGAAGTACAAATTTGCACTCTTCTACTCAGAAACAAAAACTCTATGCATTGGTTCAAAATCGAAATAATTCAATGGATTTGTAAAATATCAGTTTTAGGTACCTACTTAAAACTTATCAAAAGCTAAAAAGCGTCAGTGTTTATTTGATATGATATTGATTTGAGACAACTCCTGTTTCAATCAATGTAAGGGAAGAGGGATAAAAAGGATGGAGTTAGAGAGAGAAAGGTGATTCAATACAGGCCAACAGTTGTTTTCGTTTTTTTTCATGCTTAGATCTAGGTATGATATAAGCTAGCTAATATCAGCCACTTATGCCTGAAAATCCCAGAACGCCTCAAAACTGTTAGCCGTGGCCTGCATCACAAACCATTACAACATGGTAGCTGGGGAAGCAGGTGCATATACAACTCCGACTTCTCTGGTTATACAACTGTACTGCGGCTGCCATGCACAACTGGTCTTGCATATTCTACAAAGTCATCAATTAACACAGGCCAGGCTCCTGTTGACAAAATTCAAATAACAAAAATCTTTCAGACTAACATTGAAACAAAAACCTTCTTGCTAAAATATGAGTCATTCTCAAAGGTCATGGCAGGTCTAAAATGACCACTTTACACGTCATCTGAAATACTTAAAATCAACTTCTCAATAAAATGCAAAGTTGCTGACAGTACAAGATATATTCCTGAGATGATAAAATAATATTTGCTGCATACGCACAATCTTGAACACATTATCCTTTCATACTGTTTTTTTCCCCATAAAAACACACAAAAAAAACCTGCTGTGTCCCTAAGGGCAATTTCTTGTAGCTGTGTTAATTTTAGCATGAATCTTTGAGGTTTCCCATCGCCACGATTACATTTCACAGTTTGGCACTTAAAATTGGTGCCAAAATTTGTGTCAACTAGTCCGTTAATGTAGAGGTAAAAACAACAGGCACTTAAGGTTATAGATGCAATTCGAACCAGCTGTAAGTTGTCACTGAGCCTTTATTTCTTCCCTTCATGATTTTATTAATATGTAAGTTACCTCCTTTCAATAGTTCTAAGAGATCCGTTTACTAACCTTGCCTGCAACAGCCACAAAGGCTGCAGGTGGATTTCTGTCAACCCCTTACGGATAACATTGTAATCAATAGAGCATTAAAGGTGTAAAGTTGTTATTTTTCTATATCTAGGTTTGAGTTTGTTGATAATTAATTTTAGACTATAAGTTAGTTACATTTCTACAAGATGATTTTTAGTGTTCTACTAAAATTTCGGCAAAAATGTAGATCTAAGCCTAGACAGTTCTATAGTTTCTTTTCCTACTGACTTTTTCATGAGGGTTTCATTTTGAAGAAAAATTTGTCAAAGTATGACAGACGAAAATTAAGTTTTATTAATACTACCTCTTAGTGTATGGTAGTCATGTTATCTTTTATTTAAAATCTAATTTTACAGGATAAATAGTATTTCAATTTGTTTTAAATTTAGGTTTCCTTTGATTTTACTGTCTGTTTTCAAAGATTATCTAATCCACTGTATTTTTAATTTAATGGTATTGACTTGGGGTTATCAAAGACCATGGATTGAGACTGACTATTTGATCAAACCATGGGTGATCTTATTTCACAAAACAGTTCCACATACTTTATTAACATTGTAACAGTCTATAGATATATTCCTTTAGTTTTCTTTACACCCCCACAGATTTACAAACAAGACATCAGAATTGCGACCTAACCATAATTATGATGAAGCTCCTTTAGAAAGTGAACATACCTTCTTCATCATAGTTGCTCATGTCATCATTTATCATATTACAAAAGTCCAGCAACAAGTTCCACGTGTCTTTAGGAATCGATCTCTTATGATTTTCCTGGATCAACGATGTGTAAAAGAGAGAAAATCTTATTTATTATGAGTATTTGAAGTAATGGAGGTCCACAATATACTTTATAATCCTCTACTGCCCTCTAATAAACTTGAAGAATAGCATGCAGTTTAGCCTTCCAGGGAGAGGACAATGACTTGGATTGGCAAGCTAGATGTGGAGTTGTTATATATTTAGTCCTATTGACAGACAGAAGAAAAAACAACAAAAACACCTAACAATAGTTTACACAAAAAGAATAAGACAGTATGGCACTCTATTTCAAAAAGTATCGATATTAAACAAAATCAAAGTTAAAGGGTTTCTCAAAACATAATCTTAAGCGAGACCCAGATAATTTGGTAAAAAAAAATTAATATAAGTAATTAATAGTTCTTATATGAAAACACCAGGGTGAATCAGATGATAAGTCGGATTTTGGGCTCTTTTATGTTATTGGTATTGTCTTAAGAACACCAGATGCACTTTAGAATGTTGAAAAAAAGTAACTCTAGTGTTTTAACATCAAGAGATAATGAAAAAAAAATCCTGACAAAGAGAAGTTTTTTTATATGCTCCAGCTCAAGAATTATATCAGTTACTCAAGCCTGATTCTTCCTCGTTACCTCACATGTCTACAATTGATAAGCAAGCTTATATCAAAATGGTAAATCTACGAGGTATACCATCCACTGGTCTATTGACGATGTGGAGGTTTTGCATAGAAGACAAGCCTAAAAATGTACCAAATACTTGTGCAAGATTCTAGGAATTACCTGAAGAAATTTACACCACAGATCAAGAAACTTAAATCTGCCTGTGAGAACAATGTTCCAGTATGCAATAGCCATTTCTTGATCTGCAAAAAGCATATAATAGGTGAAAAAAAGTTTTATGCAATCTGTATAAAGACAATGCAAGAGTACTCAAAAAATCATCATAACAATTTTTAGTGCCTCTCCGTAACAAATTAAGACAAGAATTCAGGGATTATAAGGATTCCGAGACCACCATTTGACAATTTTTTTCGCTAAGGAAGGAGAGGGGTGACCTTAGCCTCAGCTGAGCACGTTGCACTGACAATAAAAAAAACTGACAACATGAGTAGCAGTGACAAGGTGGTCCGATCGGGAAGCGAACCGGGGACTGCGCGATAAGAACTTGCACTCTAATATCATCTGTTCAATCATACATTACATAAAGTTACACATGCCGTGCAATGCTTTTTTTTTTTTACACTTCGTGGTCTGGTTGCTGATGGTGCTTTTACTTAAACTATGCTCCATTACCTGCTTATCTTTATTTTTATATAATTATAAATAACAAAAACAAAATAGTAATTGTAACATTAACAACTCACCTAAACCTTTTTGCTCTGGATTTTTGGCATAATTGAAAGTGAACTGGTAGAAATCCTTAAAACTGTTGGGGTCTCGAATCTCATGTTCTAACATATTACATTTTGCTCTAAGCTTGTCCACAGAGTCACACCTGGAGAGGCCACAAACAAAAGAGACATAAAATCATAAATCAAAAACAGAACATGTGCTACAGAAAAACTCATTCATTAAAACTGACAGTACATTTATATGAGAAGTAGAAGTCTGTTCTCTAGATCTACCTGTTGGGGAAGTAAATCTCTATATATCTGAATAAAAATCAAGTTTTCAATCTATATCTAATTTATCACTTGCATATGATATTAGATCTAAAACATCTAGAATTAATTGTTTGTAATGATTTGCTGATAAACAAGCACGTCTCCCATTGGTGGCAGCCATAATGTAAACAAATAAAAGCTCATGGAATATAAGAAACCTGAAGGACATGTAGAATACAAAGTCGCCAGTATTTCAAGGGTGCAAATCTTAATTTAGACCCATCTTTGTTGGAACCCCTCTAGGGACAATTCAGTTCTAAAAATAGCCTAAGTCATGTACCACATTACTCCTGTGGTAACTTTCCATGATGTTCTTGATCCATGCGGTGTACATGAACTCGGCAAAATAGGCATAGTAAAACACTGCACTGTCTGATTACTCAGAGACAAAGAGTTAAATGATTACAATTTACATTGAAACAAACACACAAATACGGTACAAATGAAATAAATGAAACTTATATTTCAAATGACATAAAAGTTTTGGAAAAATATACAGAATTTTAAATTCTGCCTTTCACCATGTTTTTTTTAAATTTTGCAATGTAGTACATTTCAAAAGTAATGCTTCCTGTATCTGATAGGACAGATGAAAAAAGCTATTAAAAATGTATGAACCATTCGTGATCCGTCCGATATTTTTTTTTCTGCCATACATTTCTCCATTTAATCATCATCAAGTCCTTTAATTATCTTCAGTAAAATACTAGTGGGAGGCACCTCGGACCCTTGACAAGAAGCTTGAACTTTACCATCTAACTTACCCCATTTCCAACATGCCCTGAACAAACTCCTCCTTGGTGAATTCACATTGAGTCTTTGCTTTAAATCGCCAGGCGAGGATAAGTACTGTTCTGGACTCAGGGTTAAGCTGAAGATCTTCTAGAAACTGCATTACACCATCAACAAGCATTTTGTCTTCATCTCCTGGATCTGTGAAAGGACAATCACATTGCGACATTTGAACAAAAAAATATTATTCAGTAAAGAACTTAAGTGAAATTAGAATCTACACCAAGGAAATATGAGAAGCGGCTATATTAAAGGTGATGTAATAAGAAAAAAAATACTATTAATTTGTCAATGGTTAGTTTATTTAATGTTAGGGGGTTGGATAAATTTTAAAAATTTTTTTAATAAGAACCCTCATCTATACCATCACAAGCTGACAATTAAAAAAATATACTTTTCTTTACTATAGGTGGATTTGAACCTAATATCACTAGACACTCCAAATTACAATATCACTATGCCCAATTAGCCAGTGAAATCAAAATAAATTTATTAAAAGCTATTTTTCTTTTATCCTTGAAAGTTTGGTTTATTCCAGATATTATGACATAGTTTTGTTTTTTTAAATGAGCCCGATTTGTAGCATTAAAAATTCAAAGACCTTTACATCAAACATATGTTCATTCCCATTAAATTGATGATAGTCAAAAGCAAACCTTTGTATCTCTGCCATAACGCTTCTATTTTCCTCTTGTCGACAGAAGACCTTGATTCAGCAGTGTTGTAACGGTCGGGTGCTATAAAATAATTGTCCACAGCAACATCCAACTTCCATTCATGAGCGCATAGACAATTTATAGCAGTCTTTTCACCTGTTTGAGTGAAGGCTACAAATTGCCTGACTTTATCTTTCTGAGAGCTCTTTAAACGTTGCTGTTGATAGAAAGAGAAAAAAAAAACACATTTATTTAATGCGATGACAATATTATCATGATAATATGAACCTATTAATTTGTCGTGGCTTTCATTTTTCCAATTGCCAAGTTCAAGGATAGTAAGAAGGACATGCAGCACAGAGTGGTTTCTGTATGGCTCCCAACTTTAAAACCTACTCCCCCTGTGAAACATATTGTATTCTTTTTAATTTACCTGTCTATCAACCCACTCTTGGCATCACATTTAACCTTAGTATGTATATTTTCAGAGAGAGAGAGAGAGAGGAGAGAGAGAGAGAGAGAGAGAGAGAGAGAGAGGGGAGAGAGAGAGGAAGAAGAGAGCACTATATAGGCTATATTGTGGACGGGCCCCAAGACGGACGTCTGACAATTTTATGTGCTGCCACACACGAGACAGGGCGGGGATACCATGACTCCTGTCTCAGCCGGTCACATTATACTGACACCGACCCAACCAGTAGGGAACGCAACAGCCAGGATTGACTTTATCTTTCTGAGAGCTCTTTAAACGTTGCTGTTGATAGAAAGAGAAAAAAAAACACATTTATTTAATGCGATGACAATATTATCATGATAATATGAACCTATTAATTTGTCGTGGCTTTCATTTTTCCAATTGCCAAGTTCAAGGATAGTTAGAAGGACATGCACCAAAGAGTGGTTTCTGTATGGCTCCCAACTTTAAAACCTACTCCCCCTGTGAAACATATTGTGTTCTTTTTAATTTACCTGTCTATCAACCCACTCTTGGCATCACATTTAACCTTAGTATGTATATTTTCAGAGAGAGAGAGAGAGGAGAGAGAGAGAGAGGGGTTGGGTTGGGTTTTAACGTCCGACAGCAGCACTATATAGGCTATATTGTGGACAGGCCCCAAGACGGACGTCTGACAATTTTATGTGCTGCCACACACGAGACAGGGCGGGGGGAAGGGAGAGAGAGGGAGGAGGACAGGGGAAAAATTGGGGAGAAGGATGTACGTTTGAATGATTTATATAGAGTAGTGAAACTGAAAGCTGTGAAGAGAATGTAAATAATTTAGCTCAGGAATTTATAAATTTTTTAATTCTTGTTATTTGAATGGACAGTATGATAACAAATTTGAGTAAACGCAATAATTTACAACTACATAAAGACTAGGGTGATCCCATTGCCACGAAATATAGGAGGTACTTATGAGAAGTTAAAAATGTGAATAGGCCCAGTAATCGGCTGGGCTAACAGGTTGTTATTGCCAAAAATGGCAGCAAGTACTGAGCGATTGATGGGACATCCGATTTTAATCTGGATACCTTCAAATGCATTTTTTCAATCAGATATGACGGACGTACTCGGGAGGTGAAATATGTAAAATTATACATACTAGTTGACAGCTATGCAAAATATATATAGACAACCAGCCAGATATATCTTAACTTCATGAAAATGTATTTTATAAAAGTGTACAACATAGCCGTTACCGTGCAGACGTGCCGTAAAACAAACTCACTCACTGTGTGTAAAAACTCATCGGAGAGCTAGTTAACAGAGTCTTCAGAGAAGAAACACCTAGGTCCTTAACTCCAGACCCTCTAAGGGGGTTGGGCCACACCCAGTTCATGACTCCCAGTCCCAGGTGTATTTCTAAGACTGCAATTATTCCCAGCTGGGCTAAAATTTATTTATAATTTCCAACCTATTTTTTTTTTATCTTCTAAGGGACAGCATGATTGTGACTTAATTCCCAGCCTGCTCTTTTTTTTCTTTACGAATATATTTTTTTTTCTTTCGAGGTACAGCATGACCATGAATAGATTATGTTATTAACATTAATTCCAGCCCTTCTTTTTAAAAAACTTTTAAAGAAATCCTTAAAAATCCATAGATGTTACTTTAATCATCAATACGTCTTAGGAGATAAACACTGGAAGCCAGGCAGTTAATACGTATGTAATTAAAATATTCACTCCTATCCGGTTTGTGTGTACGAATGTGATAAGAGCAGCTTCTAAGAATTATCAATTACCCGTCTTTTTTTCTGAAATCTTAAGACAAAGTAGAACTTAGAAGCAACTGGAATCTAGATGGGTTTTAACGCTGAGTCAAATCACACATGATAACTAGCTTGGCAATATACATGCTGGAAATAATGCAAATTACAAATAGTATTGGCCGCCCTGCTGGGAATTAATAACCCTGTTTAAAGAAACCCGAGTGCAAATAATGTTGGTATTTACTGCATGAATGCCTCTGGCACTGGTCTATTTGTTCGCGTCTGCTCGAGGAAAGACATTTCTTGTTCGGATAGATCTAGACCATAGATAGCTAGATTCTAGATCTAGATCTAAATTCTGAACTAGATCTAGATCTAAAAGCCTAGAGATAGATCTAATCTAGCCTAGAATCTAGATTAGATATTGGAAAGATTGGATATGAAACTATAATAATAGATCTAGATTCTAGATCTAGTTTTAGTAATAATACAACACAACGGAATATCATACATATTTACAGCACGTCTGGTTAGATCTAGGTCTACAATGCATTGGTGTGTTCTTACCATCTTCAGCTGTTTGCAAATCGAACAGAGTACACTCAGTGGTCAATAAAAAAAATAACTCAACTGTTAGTTACAGAGCCAAAGAAAATAATACTTCGATTACTTCCTGTCACCCTTTCCCCATGGATGCGCAAACCGAGCAAGGGACACAACCGTATAATTACTTCATAGACCATTCCTTCGTATTCGGAAAAATTAACTTAATTAGAAAATTCGAAAAACTATAATAATATTCTTAAGGATCACAATCATTGTGATCACAAGAGACGCTCCTTCTCCCGAATGGATTTTCTCGTGTGAGGAGTTGTTGGCTCAATATGGGCGCAGTAGTGTTGGCTACGCGCTGAGACGGGATACTGCCGCTTAACCCACACTACTTACTCGGGAGACAGGAGCATAAGGCCTACCGATATATTTATCAAATTATTGCTAAAAAAAAAATAATACGCAGTCGGTTAAAAAAAAAGTTAAAATATCGTTAGCTTCTGCTCCTAACAATAGGGAAAAGAAGTTTATTCCTGCCACGCTTTATTTTTTTTTCAAACGGGATTAAATTAAGAACAACAAAATAATTTTTTATAAATTCGATAAAATGATCAACACACGATCAACACATAACAACTTCAACGTCCCTTATTTGTACTCAGCTCTAAAATATTACTAATACTAATACTAATAGGCCTACTACAGTAGTAGTAGTAGTAGTAGTAGTAGTAGTAGTAGTAGTAGTAGTAGTAGTAGTAGTAGTAGTAGTAGTAGTAGTATTTGTTGTAGTAGTAGTAGTAGCAGTAGCAGTAGTAGGGGGAAAAGCATAGATTATCACGAGTGCCATAGCTAAACAACGGCGCTACAACTTACAAAAAGAATCACCGATACAAAAATTAATCATGCGTTAACAGTTAAAAGTTTGATAAAAAATCAATAGTAAAAGATCAATATGGAAAACAGGTAGCAGCGAAGCAGAAACTACATTTAGAAAAATTACTCTTTTTTTTAAAATCCCTAATCTGTCGTAGAAGTGGATTCCAAACATGTTGTCCATGTCACTGAAATGACCATGTCGCCAAATGATTTAAATTCGTTTTAGGCGTATCTTAAACAGCGAGATGCCGTGCTCAAATTAGGGTGCAAAAGTTGTTGTAGTTATTGCGGGGCTAAAATATTAAAGCATTTAAAATAGTAGTAGCAATCTTGTATTCAATTCTATTTTGCTGGAAACCAATGTAAAGGCTTTGCTCGTTTTTTTTCTAGTAAATTACCATGGCTGCACGATTTTGGACTTTCTTAAGTTTGTTTAGTTGGTCCACTGAGATACCAGGGAGTAGTGAATTGCCATAGTCTGATTTGGATAGAACCAGAGACACCGTTACTCTTACAGCGACATTAAAGGACAGGTATCTTCTAATATGACTGATATCAAAATATAAAGTTTAATACAATGAAGTGTCTTGATCACTCATGGTTAGAGTTTCATTAAAAAAAAATGTCTAGATTCTTCGCCTTTTGAGAAAGTACAACATAACTTGAGTTTGTTTTCAAAATAAGAGGCTTTCCAAACAAAACAATTTCAGTCTTTGACTCATTGAGTGAGGGCTTATTTTTGTCATCCACGTTTTGAGATCCGATATACAGTCTCCTGTGGTATTAATTAACAAGTTAAGAATAAGGTGTGTTATATTTAGGCCTTTGTATATTGTGTATTGTCTGCGGGTTTTTTTAAAGTTAGTGGTCCTGGTTAAAACACTGATCTGGAGGTATCAGTTGGGTGATCTAAGAAGTCCGAAGCGCCAATAGGGCAATCTAAATTGTAGTAAATTAATGATTAGTACGTGTATGGCTGAACTCACACACGCTATATAGTGTTTCTGTCCAAATTATGCTATTGGCACTATACAAGTATTTTCTGTTCAAATAAGAGACATGGTGCAGTGAATCATAAAAAAATATATTTGACACTGCAAATAACCTTTCTCTAGACCAAGTAAATCTTTCAATTCAATGGCCTGACCAAAGAATTTTGTTTTTAATCTAAAGGTTAGTGCGTTTTCTGAAAGTACTAGTCCTTGTTCGAACCTTGATCTGGGGGTGTCAGTAGCTAACCTGAGAGTGAGTGGGTTTGTTGTCACGGCACGTCAGAACAGTAACGACTATGTTGTTCCCATGATGTCCGGAGACATTTAATGCATTATACTAGTAGCAATGGTGACTCCTTTATCTCTCTGAATAGTCAAAGCATAAAAATTGTGCGTAAACATTTATGTTAAAAGTTAAGGGTACATGCAGTAGTTTAAAAGATCCATGTGTAGGGTTAGGATGATCACAGTTAACTTTTCTTATATACACCAATGTCCTTGAGGTACCTAAGTAGGCGCTGAGGACTAACATAAGTAAATAAAATGCTCTCTAGTGGCTTGGAAGCCAGGTACAGATTTATTTTCCGGTAACAAAATTGGACAGTCAACCAGAATATGGCTAATGGACAATTGGCAGTTGCAGGTTTGACACAGTGGAGGCTCTTCACCTCGCAATAGAAAAGCGTGAGTAAGATGATAATGTCCAAGTCGTACTCTATCGAGTACCATCTGGTCTCGTCGTCTTGCCTGAGAAATTCATGCCCAGTGACCTAAATGTGGTTGGACACAGTGTAATTTGTTGGTAATTATTAATTATTGTATAATAATAAATGTATAATTATTGTAATTATTGTTCCATCGCGCTTTCCAGTTTTCTCTTATAAATTGGCTTTGCATCTGATGCTGGTATCTGCACCTGAGTAGGTTCAAGTTCGAGCCCGATTTTGGCGAGCTCATCAGCCATTTCATTTCCTTCGATTCCAACATGGCTAGGGATCCAGCGGAGAACAATTTTTTTTTACCATTTTTCTGTAGTTCGTGAATTTTTTCCAATATTATGTTAAGGATTTTTTTTATTTTTTGGGGTGAGAGAGAGAGAGAGAGAGAGAGAGAGAGAGAGAGAGAGAGAGAGAGAGAGAGAGAGAGAGAGAGAGAGAGAGAGAGAGAGAGAGAGAGAGAGAGAGAGAGAGAGGGGCGGGGCGGGGGGGTGAAATCGTGGCGAGGAGAGGGAGAGAGAGAGAGAGAGAGAGAGAGAGAGAGAGAGGAGGGGTGGTTAAAAACTTGCCTTTTCTTGAGGTGGAAACAGTGTCGAGTGCCATGCACAGGGCCATGGCTACGCAGTAAATATTGACGCCTTCGCACTACATTTATAAGTATTCTGTTAAAAGGTCTAGTCAGCAATACATGTAGCCTTTTTGCTGACGTGTTCAAATGGAGTTATTACCAACTACACTCATAAAAGGAAGGACAGAATACAATTTATACTAGTATTATTTATAAAACAAAATTAGCAATCAATATTCATATTTTAAATATCCCAGTCAGTGCAAAATTGAATGATTTAACAGATATGTAGATCTGTTTTTAAAACCAACATGTGTTCATTGTTATGAAAGGTCATCCAATGAAAAGCATTCCAATTATAGTCCATCAAACCAGTAATACGAGAATTATCAACTGTATGTAATTTCCTTTTAAGCCTCAAACTAATTGCGCTCAATTTCACATAATATTCAATACCGCAAATGGTGTCAGTGAATAAACTATTATTTATTATTTAAAAAGAAAAAAAATGCTAATTACTTCTTATGAAATCGTGGCTCCTTTAGCCTATTTCAAAAGGACTTGTGGATTGGTTCTAGCTTCCTGGTTATGTGATCAGACTATCGTTATGAGGATGATGTTAAACTTAATATCTTCACAAGATATTTCACCCGCTTAAGAAACAATTTAATGCTCACTACCTGTGTGTGCATGCGTGTGTGTAAAAAAATCATGTTAACACTTCCTGTTTTGTGATCTTGTGTGAATTTTTAATATCGTTCAACTCCTTTATTATATAACTAAAGCAAAGCAAATTTCCTATAATGGACAACAACGTTTTATCTTACTTTACCGTATATCTCTTGTTGGCTCACTGCACTGTCAATTATTTTTAAAGTAAAAATTCCGAAGTGCGCTCGGACCACTTTGGTTCGTCACATTTCTTCTTCCAGAGAAAAGTACACATAAAGTATCCTTAGTAACTAATCGATACACTTCTATCTATAAAAATTGCACATTATTTAATATCCAATGACCATCTGATACTGAAAGAGAGAGAGAGGCTTATGTGTAACACATTACATGTATATATCTAAATGATTTTTTTTTCTGAAACCAAAATCAAAATAACGAGAGATAATTGTAGATGGTCCTTAAAAGGACCGTGGGGAAAAAAGCATCATTTGTTTGATTTTATGTCACTGCGGACAGTTTCCTCGCTTTATTTTCTTCCTCTAGCTCGCCTCCCGCGACCTCTGCTCTTGGATCGCCTAGCTTTGCGCTTCTTGGAAGGGGCTCTCTTCTTTCCGGATCGACTTCTGCTCCGGCTGCGTGACTTCCTTTTATTGGATCTAGACTTCTTGCCTGCGCGAGAGCCTCGGCTTCGACTTCGTCTTCGCCTTTTCCGGTCTCGCCGTGAGCCCAAGCCAAGCTCCTCGTCGTCGTCGTCTGCCTGTAAAAGCTTGAAGTTCAGGCCTGGACCTTGCTTCACTGCACGGCCCTTCTGGACAACTTTATCCAAGGCGCACATGATCTTAGACTTGACACTCTTGACTGAGAGTTTCTCCAGGGCGGCGTTCTCCTTCATGACAATCTTCTTAATGTCGTTGAGGGAAAGTCCTTTGGGCCGGCTCTTGAGCGCTTTGAGAACGTCCTTCTCCCTGACCGTCACAGGTTTCTCTTGCTTGCTGTCAGACCGGCTGCTAGAGCCAGCCTCAGCTTTAGCAAGTTCCTGTTTTTCATCTCCGGTTTCCTCTGCTTCGCTGGCTTCCGCTTCTTCCAGCTCGGAGTCCATCTCTGAGGAGCTCTCGCGATCAAGTTGTTCACGGTCGTCTTCAACTCTGGCCATATTTAGCGCTAACCAGTAGAAGGATAAAGCGTGCGGGAAATAGTAATCACGCAAGCCGAAACACCGCATCTTGATTCCAAATCCATAAGTTTTGCGTACGTCCGAGAGAGCACTTCTAAAAATAACGCCAAAGTGCGCCAAAGTGCGATCAATTTGGCAATAATGATAACGATGATAATAATAATAATAATAATAATAATAATAATCATAATAATAATAATAATAATAATAATAATAATAATAATAATAATAATAATAATAATAATAATAATAATAATAATATCATCTAAAATTTTTGACACTGAATTAATTTTTTTCTACTTTAAGACTTCTCTTGAGCTATCCTTCTAGCTTTAGTGGGCCTCTTTAAGTCTGTTGTGGCCAGTCGATGATGTCATTTACATGGTAGAGCAGATTTGTGACATAATTGTGGGTTTTGTGGTCAAAGCATCAAAACACACACAAAGGATTTTGAGGACACATTAAACGAATTTAGATTATCATGCCAGGGTGATTTTTTTCCAGGAAGCCCGTAAATCGAAAAATGAAAGGCGGCCGCTGGGAGCTATGACCTCTGGCTGCTTTTGTTGGTGGTGTGTTGCCCATAGACCAGTCTTGCTTCTTTGACGAATTCACAGTGTGTGTGATTGTATAGAAGTAGAACATATGCCTCCAACACAGACATGAAATTGTTGTTAAAGGTCGATGGGTCCGTTCACAAGGTAGTGACATCATCGAAAAACCTCCATGTATCGAATGCCGTCTTTTTTCTTTTACCCAAACGACGACACAGTGCCACAACCCGTAAAGACATGGAACATGGGAAGTGCACGTGACTTTTTAGAACCAAATTGTCTGGCAATGTAATGAGCAGGAATGTACCTTAGGTTCTTACCAGTGCCGTACGAGACCCAGATTTTAGTGTCTACAGTGGTCGCCACTGCCACGAAAACAGATTCTCTGTTCACAGTGAGCAACATGATTTTACAGTACATGTACCTTTAAAAATACTGACTCAGCTGATGTGAATCCATTATGGAAACTGTCAGTAATGCATGTAATAATTTTGCAGCGCAGTGAAATTCTTTAGTGTTTAGTGATGACTCAAATCCATTATGAAGTAGGCCTATGTAGGCTTGAATTAGAAATACGAGATAAGAAACTTGTCCGACGCAGGGTGCTACTCATCTTTGCCAAACGGGAAGGTTTCTGCATTTCCTCCACTTCCACTCCCTGGTTTTGTTGTTCTTCTTCTTAACCCTTTCTCGCCCCCTCTCTCTCTCTCTCTCTCTCTCTCTCTCACACACACACACACCCACACTTTTCCTTCCTCTCTTTGTGAATCTAGACTTCCTTGTACGCCCCTCTCTCTGTCTCTATCTCTTTTCTCCACCACCATCTCATCGGGAATCTCAACTTCCTTGTACATGTACTGATACCGTTTTATTTTTAAAAGCTTGAAATCTTGTCCTGTGTTATTACTAGTCATCATGTGCGTGTACTGCTACTACTACATGTACTACTGCTGCTACTACTACTACTACTACTACTACTACTACTACTACTACTACTACTACTACTACTACTACTACTACTACTACTACCACCACCACAACTTTTGCTACTGCATATGTACTAAAAACAGTACTAATAACAATGCTGCTACTGCTACTACTACTGGTGCTACTATTACTATTGCTACTACTACTGCTGCTGCTGCTGCTGCTGCTGTTACTACTACTACTACTACTACTACTACTACTACTACTACTACTACTACTACTACTACTTCCAAGACGAAAATTCTGTAAATTGGCATCAATTTGGTCAATATGATGCTTTACATTCATTTCATGAACTATCTAGTAACATCATTGGGTTCCTTATGTCTTAAAACACACAAAGAGACTCTTCAATTATGTGGTGTCAACAACTCACAAAAACGCGACAGATTTTTCGTCTCAAATGGCGTACATCTTGAATTGTTCGATTTACGGGCTCTTGGGAAAAATCCAGCTTGGCATAATACGAATCATTAATAATTATCTAAATTCGTTTAATATATCCATACGGTCATTTTAGTAAATTAAGGTGCTTTAACCACAAACCCCACAATTTGACTTGAAAATGGCACAAATCTGCCCTACTTACAAATATTGTCGGTCTCACTTTCTGCTCCTTCCACAATAGGTTATTCTTAACTACCTTTATTGTGTCTTGTCAAGCACCCCTAGTCTTCAAGTTTCCTCTTTGGCGTTATTGAAAAACCCGTTTGGTTAAATTCTTACTAATCGTAGTTCGTCTTAGTATGATGTTAGATTACTCTAGGAAAAAGCCAATCTTTAGTCTTACAAAGGAATCCTTTAACTTTACTTTTTAGGCTTTGTTTGAAGCAAAAGATTCTAAAGCGGATTAGGCAGAGGCGGTCACACACAAATGATCCCACCAGTCCACGGGCTAGCCAAAGGCGTCCTTATACTACTACTACTACTACTACTACTACTACTACTACTACTACTACTACTACTACTACTACTACTACTACTACTACTACTACTACCACCACCACCACCACCACAACTTTTCCTTTCTCTTCATTAAAGCATGTTAATGTTCTCCCATGTACGCTATATTATAACTATTTGTTATCCGAGAGATGCTAGATTGTCTTCCTACTGAGACCTAGACTATTGGACTATAATTATTATCCGTGTGCCTCTCTCACATCCCTCCCTCACTCCTTCATTTGAATATCGACTTTCTTTTACGCACACACTAATTTGATCTCTCTCTCTATTTATCGTGTTTCATACGGGTAATGTGGGTTCTTATACCAAAGGTAGTTCTTCTTTCTTCGTATAAATCATCTTTACAGTGTTTCCCTTTGCACAATGCCCATGCTTAAATATCTTTTTCTAGATGGAATATCCTGTATTATGTACTCCGAACGATATATATTGTTGTACTACCGGTACTCATTATTCTATATCCAGCTGTGCTCTCTCTCTATTAAAAAAATAATTGGGCATCTTTGAATAATTGACTCAACACGATTAACAAACAAAATAATCCGTAAAGCTACAGACCTAGCCGAGCAGGTAGCACTACTAGGTTAAGGGTTGTGACGTCACATTTTTCTATGAGCCGGACTGTTGTAGGACATACTTTGATCTCATTTGTGTGATTTTAATCACAATCCTTCAATTTGTCTGGAAACATGACACAACTCTGTCTAGGTTCGTCAGATTCTACTCTTCCAATGTTTTAGTGGAGCAAATTTGTGATCATAACTGTGGATCTTTATGTGGTAAAAGTACCAAGTCACACAAATGAGGTGGGTATACTAAGTAAATTTAGATATTATGCCAAGCTGGTTTTTCCTCCAGAATCTTGTAAATTAAAAAAAAATCAAGACGGTCAAGACGAAAATTCTGTAAATTGGCATCAATTTGGTCAATATGATGCTTTATATTCATTTCATGAACTATCTAGTAACATCATTGGATTCCTTATGTCTTAAAACACACAAAAAGACTTCAATTATGTGGTGTCAACTCACAAAAACACGACAGATTTTTCGTCTTAGATGACGCACATCTTGAATTGTTCGATTTACGGGCTCCTGGGAAAAATCCAGCTGGCATAATAATTATCTAAATTCGTTTCATGTATCCATACGGTCATTTTTGTAAATTAAGGTGCTTTAACCACAAACCATAAATCCCACAATTTGACTGAAAATGGCACAAATCTGCCCTACTTACAAATATTGTCGGTCTCACTTTCTGCTCCTTCCACAATAGGTTATTCTTAACTAACTTTTTGTGTCTTGTCAAGTACCCCTAGTCTTCAAGTTTCCTCTTCGGCGTTATTGAAAAACCAGTTTGGTTAAATTCTTACTAATCGTAGTTCGTCTTAGTATGATGTTAGATTACTCAAGGAAAAAGCCAATATTTAATCTTACAAAGAAATCCTTTAATTTTACTTTTTAGGCTTTGTTTGAAGCAAAAGATTCTAAAGCGGATTAGGCAGAGGCGGTCACACACAAATGATCCCACCAGTCCACGGGCTAGCCAAGGCGTCCTTATACCTGACTCGTATGAGTCTTAACATGAGATTGTGGCCCTAGGCTCTCACAGTCAAGTAGAATATATAATTAGGAGAACTTGACAAATGAAACGTCCAGCCTAGACTCACAAGTCCAGGCAAATAACGCTGCCTTGCTCGCGAGTGGGAAAAAAAACAATACATTCAAAATTAATTTAAAGAAATTAGGATTTGAGCTTTAAATCCATCAAAGTTTTTGTGTTTGACACTGACAGTTAACTTTTCACAAAGAAGGCGGTCAAGATTTGAGTTAGGCGTCTCTTCTTGCATAACAGCAGACTGATTGATCACTTACAATAATTATCATGGATACTCGATAGATTAGCTACAGGTACAATTTAATCTTCATAAATAACAAGGGTGTAGGAAAGAAACATGTACAAATAAAAGAAAAGTCAGAATTGAGAGAAAAAAAAGGTCACATTTGAAATATATTTATTGCATAATTTGGTGTAACATTGACATTTCCAAAAGTCAACAACAAATTTTTCCCGATAATAACCACTTCACACTACACTTTCACAATCAAATCATTCCAGAACATGTACGCATCTTCACCTTGCTTTCAGCCAATAGAAAAGAACTTTAATGCTAGTTAGATTAAAAAGGAAGAGGGGAAAAGAGAGAGAGAGAGAGAGAGAGAGAGAGAGAGAGAGAGAGAGAGAGAGAGAGAAGACAGAGAGATTCATAGAGCAATACACACGTGAAGACAGGAATTCATATATTTTATGTAGTAAACACTACCTAAAAGTCTTTAAGTTCATAAACTGAGTTAAATAAAGAGTCACAGTGCCTTTCTGATTAATCAACTATTTAATTTTATGAAAATTCCTTCACTACATGCTTCAGTCAAAACACAGAAAAATGTTTTCAAAAACGTTCCTTTTAGTATCATATATCTCTCTTTAAAAAAAGTTCAAGCTTAGAGGTGTTGAGGTTACATAGTGTGGCATTAAAAATTATCTGGTTTGCCAGGATAAAAAAAACCCCATCCAAATGTGAATGTCATGCATAAACATATCCCAGTGGCACAAAAACTTGAAATTAGAATCCAACTTTTGCACTCATTTTCACATTTCATTCAATCTTTGACACTGCCTCAAATTTATCTTGTTAAATACATCAGCTCAGAATACACACAACATAAATATAGCATTAGCAGGATAGTAGCTGTCAACATTGGAAGAGTTGTGAAAGTCAGGCAACTGAAATGATCAAAATGTAAGTTAATTTGGTACTTAATTTTTATCATAATGAAAGAATGTTAAGATGATAACAGTGATCTCATCATCTTAATGGTAAAATGGCATACCTCATTTCTGCAATACTAATGACAAATAGTGTTTTCAAATGAAATTGGACTATTTTAAAAATTAGGTGACGATCTGTATAGGATCATTAGGAAATTTAGGAGACAAAAGATTGACTCTTGGTCAGGATTTTTCCTTCTTTAAATCTTTCACCTTTTAGACTTTTGACTCTAGAAAACCTTTTGGGTCAACACCATTTGCACCAACACATTGCTCAAGATCTTTTAATGAAAATTTTTTTTTGTGTGCCAATAATTTTTGTACAGAGTTTCTACTCCCGTCACATTGATGGCACTAAACACTGGCAATAAGCAACATCACTAAATGTATCATTTGTGCGAAAATATCGCAGGCGGGAAAACACAACACAAACAATTAGGATATAACCCCTTCCTACAAACCAGTATGGTTTAGGTTGAACATACCATGGGGCAAAGCAAAAATCAAGACATGCTAGAAGCAGAATTTTTTTTTTAAAACAATATTCGATCAACCAAGTATGAAAATGTTTATAATAAAGATGTCTTTAAGGCATCATCAGCATTGAAAAAAAAATACATTCAACCCTGCTGCCATCCGTAATGAAAGATGGTTTTCTTTGATCAGCGTGAATTAAAAAAAAAAGGGAAAAGTGGAATAAAAACTTGAGAGAAATACAGTGAACTTAGTAGAGAGAAGCATATTTAAAAATAATCTATATATAAAAAAATGTAATGCTCATTGTGGGCTCCCCGCCTCGATTTTTGCCCATCTCCACAGACTTACTCAATCACTTGAAAATTACAAAACTTTTTTTATGAACCACTATACATCAGATTAGGGACATGCTGACCATCACTTTTTAAAAACCAATGTTTTATTAGACCTTTGATGTTGTATAAAAATTCAATGTACCCCTCCCGCAAAGACCAATCTGCATTATTAGGTCCAGGGGTAGAACATTAGCTTCCGACGCAAAAGGTCCTGAGTTCGAATCCTGGCTGTTGCTAGTTGGGTCGGTGTCAGTATAATGTGACTGGCTGAGACAGGAGTCATGGTATCCCCGCCCTGTCTCGTGTGTGACAGCACATAAAATTGTCAGACGTCCGTCTTGGGGCCCGCCCACAATATAGCCTATAAAGTGCTGCTGTTGGACGTTAAACCAACCCAACAAGCCTCTTCCTTTTTTAAAAAGTAACATGCTTCGGGGAGACAAAAAAAACGGTGTGCACTTTGGCAGCTCAGAGCGGTAATTCTAAAAAGTTTATCACCGCAGATTTACCTAGTCACTTAAAAACAAAGACAACTGATTCAGGAACAATCTAGAATCTAGATCTGCATTGTTTGACCAAGAAGCACGACTCAACTGTATCATGAGCAGATGTAATTGTGGAAGATCTAGATCTATTACGATGACAGGTGAGAAAAAGAGACGTCATTTAAGGCAATCCAGATACTTAGCAGCAACACTCAATCCAAATCAAATCCCCTCAACCGCACAATCATAAAAATCACTTAATCAACCATCCATAGCTAGGCCTACTGATTCTGGTCGAAATCTAGACCTAGATCTACGACAAAGTGAAAACAGACATAGATCTAGATCTCCACAGCTTAGATCTAGTTTTATATTTTCTACACCATCACAATTAATTAGTTTGACCTATATGGATTAGATCTACATCACCACTACCATGGGTATTGATTTAAACTTTTGAGCAAATTTGCGGGCCTTCAACTAGTAGTAATATACATAACAATAATAATAATAAATGTGATTTACCATAATGCCTTTTTTATGACTTTCTTCTTAGTAAAAAAAAAAAAAATTTAGTGACTCTCTCAACACTGACTGAATAGAAGGAGTAATACATCACAGGTGAAAGAACAAAAATCTAAGCAAAGTAGCAGAAGCAAAGTTTAAAATTGAATGCTTCCAAAAAGTAAGAAAATACATTAAAAAAAATCTGTAGGTAAAAACCGGGACACTGGCAAGTCTGAATTGAGCAGAAAGACCCATGAAACTACACACCTGCATACAGGGGAGCACACACCACATATAGATATCCATAGTAACCTCAAATATAGCAGCAACAAGAAATAAGAATTTTTTTAAGAATACTCGTAAGTTTTATAAAAAACTCAACTGTAACCCATTTTGTGTTTCAATTTTTATTATGCTATGTATACTATTCAACTTTTCAATTCTTACCAGAGATTTTTGCCATATCTTACCTAAAAAATTTGCCTGTCTCAGAGTAAGGGATAATATACACAATAAAAGGTCAAACTTTATAGAGCTTCAACATTTTATTTTCACACAATAAGAAAGGACTCCAGTGTGTTGTTCGCTTAATTTAATATTTATTTACATTTAACAATAGACCTATCTAAATGCATTATCAGTGTCAGTTGAAGTTAAACTTAAAGGAGAATCCTCCTCCACCACCAAAAGGATTGAAGCCCTGGTGGAAGAATGGATGGCCATGTCCGCCTTGTTGATCCTCCGGGTCTAATGGATCCTCTCCTGAATCAAACCGCTCACGTTTTTCTGGACAGGTGAAAGGACACACAAAAAAATTTGAAAAATGTACAGTGGAATTTTCGATTTCTTTTCGTTTTAGCCGTTTTTTCGGTTCAGCCGTTTTCGGTTTAAGTGTGTTCCACTGTACATGTAGTCAGTGAAAAGATATCTGAAAGTTGGTTTGGTTGGTTGGGCATCTCTCTATAAAGATTACCCCATTTACCATGACCAAACCAAGAACTTTCTTTAGCGCTTAAGTCAGGCACATGAAAGACAAGCATGTTATTTTTATTTACTTGTCAGCATCTATTAATTTGCTTCTTATATACTTTTTTAACCCTGATCATACATCATTAAAAAAAAACAATTGTCAGTAATCCATATGGTGCTTGTGCCCCCCCCCCCCCCCCCAATTTTTTAAATACTCTTTCGCCGCTGTGCTTCACATAAAACAGTCGTCCATACCCATACAGATACTTAAACCATGTAAATTATAAGAATCATAAACAAGTCTACCTGGATCGGTGAGCACTTCTTTTGCGGCAGCTAAATCAATGAACATCTTTTGCGCTTTTTCTTTCTCCGGACCATCTTCGTGTTTGTCTGGGTGCCACTTGACGGCCAGTTTACGATATGCTTTTAATATTTCCTTCTTCCTAGCATTTCTGCGGAATTTAATAATAATAATATAGTGCATTTATATACTGCACTTCCATGACCTATCATGCTTAATGCGTTTAACAATTTCCATTATCACAATTACAAAAGAAAAATAGCCATATAATGTTGACACAATACAATATTACATTCAAAAGCCACAAGGAATCGTTAGAGGTATTTACAACACCCGGCGGTTCAATTAGATAGCAGGCCTGCCTACTTGAAAAAGTCCCATTTAGGTACTTCCATAGCAAAAAATAGGTATTTTTCAGGAAAAATAGGTACAAAAGCAGTTTTTATCTATTAATTGTACCAGTGTTAATCATGATGCATGTACTCAGTACATGTGTATAGGGAGTGTCTATGCACACTATAGATGTATAGTGCTTCTGCCTCAATATTGCCATACACAAAAACAAAAAAATTGAAAAAATAAATAAAACCAAAAACCTATTGTCAATTATATAAATACCTTGGGGGTAATTTTGTGGCCCCATTTGTCTTTTAAACTCTTAACAAAATTGTTTAACTACACTTTTTTAAAAGAAAATCCACAGAGAGAGAGAGAGAGAGAGAGAGAGAGAGAGAGAGAGAGAGAGAGAGAGGGGGGGGGGGGGGGGGAGAGAGAAAGACAGACACACAGACAGGCAGATAAAGACGTATGCAGACAGAGGGGGCAATAAGAACGAGAGAGGAAGAGGGAGACTGAGAGATAAGTTAAAGAGCAAAGAGGAGATCGAGAGAGAGAAAAAGAGAAGGCGATCGAGAGAGAGAAATAGAGGAGATCGAGAGAGAGAAAGAGAGAAGGATATCGAGAGTCAGAAAGAGAGGAGATCGAGAGAGAGAAAGAGAGGAGATCGGGAGACAGAGAGAGAGAGAGAAAGAGAGGAGATCGAGAGAGAGAGAGAGAGGGGAGATCGTGAGAAAGAGAGGGTCCACAATGATGAGAAATGTACGAAAGTTTTGGTCATTTCTTTGGAAAAAAAACACGATAATTTTTAGTGTGTAGAGCAAAATGCAGAAACACTATTATAAATTATGTCTTTAGCGCGCATAGACTCAGCCTTGTGTATAATGTGATCGGCCAAGTCCCGCCAATCACGCTTTGTAATCCCGTCGCCGTATAGGATCTTCCATGTGACCCATTAATTCTAAAGCACGTCGGTGCACTGGTCATACAGATACTTAAACCATGTAAATTATAAGAATCATAAATAAGTGTACCTGGATCGGTGAGCACTTCTTTTGCGGCAGCTAAATCAATGAACATCTTTTGTGCTTTTTCTTTCTCCGGACCATCTTCGTGTTTGTCTGGGTGCCACTTGACGGCCAGTTTACGATATGCTTTTAATATTTCCTTCTTCCTAGCATTTCTGCGGAATTTAATAATAATAATAATATAGTGCATTTATATACTGTACTTCCATGAACTTTCATGCTTAGTGCGTTTAACAATTTCCATTAGCACAATTACAAAAGAAAAATAGCCATATAATGTTGACACATTACAATATTACATTCAAAAGATGCAAGGGATCGTTAGAGGTATTTAAAACACCCGGCGGTTCAATTAGATAGTTTAGAAGACAGTAAAGACAATTAAAGAAGAAGATCAGGTAAAAGAACTAAGTAATTAACTAAAATAACACATAACAATTTGATCCCACAGAAGTGAAGAAGTGGTTAGGCCTTAAGAGAAGGAGCGGGTGAAAAACGAAGAGAGAGATTTCGATGAACACAACTAGAGCAGAATAAAAAAAAACAAAAAAAAACAAAGCAACTCATAACATCTTTTGATCCTGTGCCTTTGATATTAAAAAAAAAAATCTTTAGCTTTTTTTTTCTTTTTCAAATCTATTTAATTACCTAACTATAAGTTTGCAACTAGCAAGTTACAAACAATGGATTACATTCTTCAATTTGGAATGATATGATTGGGCAAAAGCCTTTGATTGAGCTTAATTAAAATCAAAACAAAACAAACAAAACGGAAAAGTAAACTCTATGAGCAACAGCAGAAAGAAGACCAATTTGAAAATAACTACTTTCTGTTGTTTGAGTTTTTTTTTTTTTTAACACCTAGATCTAAGTCAAGTGAACTGAGATTGAAAATGTACCTTTTAACACCTAAAATTTTGTAATAATCTCTTTTCTTTGACTGTTTCTCCAACTTCTGAGCCTTTTGGAGCAACTCTTTCACCCTCCTTGAATTTTCATCTATTTCTTGTGCTGCTTGGAGTTCTTGTATAGCTGTGAAAAAAGAAAAAACAAAATGGAATCATACTTTTGTTTGTTTTCGCACATACAGTACTTACTTTATTTAGGTAAGCTAAATGAAACAAAGATTAACGTAAAAAAAAAAAAAGATAAAACTGTCAATATATCCATACCCTATTTATTGATTAAAAAAAAGAAGTTAATCTAAATTTACTTTTAATTGTATTGGACAAGGTTTTAAACTTCCCATTTTCTTAATAGTACGAAAAAATGGATTCAGTTTATTGCCCAAGCAAAATGGAAAAACAAAAACGAACAACCCACTACCATGACACATAATTACATTTTTCATGTAAAGCATTCTGAGCCTAAGTCTATTTAGAGTAGAGCCCTATAGTAATAAAGATCTTCTTCTTCTCCTTATTATTATAATCATTTTTTGCAACCAACCAGCTTCATAGTCTTCATTGGCTATGTGGGCTTCCGCTTTGTCCATCATGGCATCAATATTTTGAGGCTCCATCTGAATCACTTCACTACAGAACTTCAAACTTTCATCAACATTGGACAACTGAAAAGAAAACAATATTTTCAAATAACTGTTAAAGTCATGGGAAAATCTAGCTTTGAGATCTATTCTGATTGTGCAAAAGAGAAATACATTTATTAAAAAAAATAAAAAAAATCTCTGAGAGCATAATAATTAATATATACAAGAGCTTTCGATATGAAACCTCCAAGTTTGCTTTTATTTTTTTAAGCCTTTGACCTTTTGTCTACAAATGGACAGTTAAACTGTATTGTTATTGTTCCTCTTAATTAGATCAAATGATGTAGAAATCAATGACATTCTCAGAGACTATGTTAAAAACTCTCCCTAAGAGACATGGAAACCAAAGTGATTTGTGAACCTTTGATTGGCATTTACAGCTTGATTGACTTTCTAAGACATGTGGCAGATTTAAGTAAACTATAAGCTGCAACCCAGAGTCCAAACATAATAACAACTTTTATTGTAACATTCGAAATTATGCAAAAGAAAAAACAAAGTGGAATGCTAGAAAAAACACAAAAAACTACCTTTGAGTGACAATGGCACAGGTATGACTTGGCCCTAACGACAAACTGTGGCGCGTCTGGGTCTGTCTTGATGATGTTTTTGGCCTTGGAGAGACACTCGTCGTACTGGCCCTGCATTTTGAGATCCTGGGCATCCTTGAGCTGCTTGGCAAGCTTCTTGACCACCTTGTAGTGGTTGTGGCACTGTTTGTGGTCTGGGTCTAGCTTGAGGCACTCGCGGATCTGACTGCGAACACACAGACCACAGCACAGGGAGTCTAAATACAGGCACTGGCAGCTTTACTACCGTAACATATAGAACATCGCTAAAAACCTTTACACTAGACCATGCTATGAAAATAAACCCACAAAAGGATAAATCGATTAAACATGTTATCAATACCTGTTCTGGAATAATAAAAAAAAACAAAAACCCAACAAAACTACTCATTTAGACCTATTGGTAATGTCAAGATACTAGATATATACCTATGACAACAATGATTAAGTTCACCACCAAGACTTATTTCAAAATGTAGAGTTTCTCCCCAGCCCAAAAATACAATTTAGATAAAGAAAGTAATCTAGATCTAGCCTCAATTCCAGAATCCCAGATGTATGTTTCTTGACAGATAATTAGATATGTGGGTCAATCAAGATGGTAGATTCTGGGGGTAGAGTTACCGAACGTACAGTGATACAGGCTAATTTTGTTCTCCTTAAAAAGCTCATTCTTTTTTTTTCTGAGATAAAAAAGTAAAACAAATGAGTATGGAATTAAATCAAAATGCTTTAAAAAAAAAAAAGAACATTGGAAAAAGATAAACTTCACATATGTTTTGATTTTGTTAGGATAATTGAAATGAAATGAACAATAGGTCTTTAAAATGCATGAAAAAAAAAGAAAGAAAGAAAGATGGCCTATGATTAACAACGCAGCATTTTAACCTACTTTAAGCTGTCTTCCTCCTCGCCCATTCTGTAATGAAGCAAAGCCATGCGCAGGTAAGCTTTCTGGTTGTCTGGTATTAGTTTGGCTGTGGGTCGAATATCACTGATGGCTTTAAAAAGTTCACCAATTGCCTCAAACGCGTCTGCCCTCATCTCCCTGAGGCCTGTGTCCCAAGGACATAACTGGAGAGGACAGATCAAGTTAGTAGAAAACAAAATGAACCCTGAATCGCAAATAAAATTGAAGTTGTCTTTGAAACTGTTACAGAAGCAGTTTCTTACCAAGGTATTACATTCAGTGATATTTTAGAATTGATTAAAAATAGTTACATCTTACTGTAAATATTATAGTTTCCTCAAAGAGCCTAAGTTCACAGGTTAAAAGTAAAGATAACAGACATTGCATACATATCAGAATTTTTTAACTACCCTAACAAAGGGCATAATACAATTTTGCCACTTTGTAAATGCTTTCACATAAATGAAGATTAATTTCCATCAGAAACAGAATTTTACTAATAAAAAATAAATCTTTACTTTTAGCATGTACAGTCCAAAATATGTTTTTGCATTTCTTTTTACAGAATAAATGCAAGTGGAGATCACTTTGCCTCTTTACAACTGTATGCTGAAACTCTAATTTATTCACTATTTTTTTATAGTTAGGATAAGCTGTGACCTGACAATCTTGACAAAAAATTAAAACAATTTCATTTATCACAGCCCATGTCACCTAGAACAATAAAATTATATGAAAAGTAGTTTTCATCCTTTACAGAATTAGCATAAATGGTTGGCATTTAAAATCATTTTTTTTTCAATTACACATTTTTTCTTTAAAGAATGTCACATAAAAGCATTTAATTCAAACTCTAAAAATGCCAAACACGAATTTACATACCTCAATAGGCTCCTCAAGCGCTAAGATGACACTCTGATAATCTTGATATTCCAGGTATTGTTTAGCTAAGTCCACATTTTCTTTCAGCGGAGCAATTTTATTTGCTTTTCCAATGGCCTCCTCATTGTTTGGTTCTCTGCTGATCTAGAAATCATGATGAAGAAGATAATTAAAGTCATTGATGTAAGGTGTTATTTAATTTTAAAATTGTATGAATATAAAAAGAGAGAGAGAGAGAGAGAGAGAGAGAGAGAGAGAGAGAGAGAGAGAGAGAGAGAGAGAGAGAGAGAGAGAGAAAGGGAGAGAGAAGATATAGAATGAAAAACGTTCACTTACCACTTCATTAAAGTCGAAAAGTGCTTCGTCTAATTTCCCTTGCTTCAGTAAAACATTTCCCCGCTGCATCCGCGCCTGAAAGATATACATTTCAACTTTTAATTTCTAACAGTAATTGATTTTGTTAGGGTAAAAGGTGGTTGGTTGGTGAAGGACTGGAAAATTTGAGATATGATTTATTTCTTTGAATTTAAGACATCGATAACCTCATTGGACCAAGGAGAGAATTGGGGGGGACAGTTTTAATAAATCTTTTAAAGTCCAGTCCTACATTACTGTGAACACAGTTTCTTGGAGCTCAAGTAGAGTAAGGATGGTGGCTCCACACTCTGGAAATCCTCCTCTTTCTCCTTTGGAGCAGTAAAATGCAAGTGTAATGGGCTCATTGTGATTTCAAGGTACTTCATTCATCTGCCTGAAATATTTCTGTTGGATTCTCTCTGCAAAACAAAATATAAAAATATAGTGATAAGACGAAAGAACACAACTCATCAACAGTATTTTTTGTTTCATATCTTAGCCATAATTGTGTAGACCAAAACTTTTTAACCCAAAATAGTTATC
Source organism: Elysia chlorotica (assembly GCA_003991915.1). Classification (NCBI taxonomy): domain Eukaryota; kingdom Metazoa; phylum Mollusca; class Gastropoda; family Plakobranchidae; genus Elysia; species Elysia chlorotica. The sequence continues at coordinate 722,393 of RQTK01000018.1, read as the reverse complement.
TTTTAAAGATATCAAAATTAATGCAATTATTGACTTGTTGTCATTCTCATTCTGTGTTAAAAGTAAGTTCTGAGAGAGAGAGAGAGAGAGAGAGAGAGAGAGAGAGAGAGAAAGAGAGAAAGGGAGAGAGAAGATATAGAATGAAAAACGTTCACTTACCACTTCATTAAAGTCTAAAAGTGCTTCGTCTAATTTCCCTTGCTTCAGTAAAACATTTCCCCGCTGCATCCGCGCCTGAAATATATACATTTCAACTTTTAATTTCTAACAGTAATTGTTTAAACACAGCAACTATGACTTTGTATTATGGAATTTACTACAAAATGGAAATGAGCTCTAAGATAGAACCTAATAGTGGTTTGGCGGTGCACACAATCATAGCTACCACGTGAGCAACATCCAGGCTTTACATAAAAGCAAATGTAATATTCTCAAGACAGTCTGCTGAAGAGCCTCTCACGCTTTGCATTGATATGGGGAAAAGTTAAGCTTTCTAGCATGCTAAAAGCAATTGGAACTAAAGCCATTGCCATTGACTGAACCAACCAGTAGTGGACAATGTCAGATAAATAAATTTGCCCCCTTGTAGGTTTCGAACTAGGGACCTATTTAGAATCAGACACTTTGCCACTTGAGCCAGTTCGCCCCTCAAGGTCAACTATCTAGTTCCTGATTTATATCAGAATTAAATACAGATCCATAGCATTGAATATCAACAAGATTTAGAATCTAAAGCTACAGTCTAGTTCTAGATTTAACTTCACAATATGCAGGTCCATTACAGTCCCACCTTGGAACGTTTGTTTGGAGCTATCAGTCTTCAATCCGCAATTTTTATGGGGAATATGACAAATCTAGTGTCCCAGAAAAAAATCGTAACTATACGGAAAATCCCAATGTCTCCATAGTACATTATAACAATATTCATTAAAAAAAAAAGGTTTTAAAAAACATTTTGAGGCTTTCTAAAACACCAACTGAGGTTTTAAAAGTATGATGCAAAGGTAGATTCAGTTTCAAAGAATTCCAGAGTTGTACAGTTCCAACACATAAGCATTAGGCCGGAATAATACCAACAAGAGCAACAATCCGTTTGAAATTGCAGATCAAGATTAGATCTATGCTCCACATTTAAAATTAGAAAAAAATTAAGAGATAAATAGACTATTCTCATTTAATGATCAACCTTCTTTGGTATCTTAACATTCAATTGTATAAAGATTAAGATGATTTTTTCAATGTTTGTTTTGGTTTGTAAATGTTTTTAGCTAAAAAAACAACAACAACAACACAACCAAAAATAGATCCATGAGAAATGCAACGACAACCTAGTATAGTAAAATCAAAGGTCTTGTTCAATATGTATAACGTCTTTGAGAAATGCAAAAACGTTCTGCCCACCGGGTGTGTATGAGTGTCTGTGTGAAAGAGTGGCAATGATTGTACCTAGCTATACTAAATATCTATTATACATACTGATTGGCAGCTATGCTATAGCATACATTCATTTTTCCATTTTATTATATTCTGTCAAAATTATTTTCTTTTTGTCTAGAAGTATCTTTTTATCATTATTATGTTTTGTTATTATGATGTATGGACCAAAAGCCTTTTCTTTTCAGAAGTAAAAAAAATTCAATTTAATTCAACATAACTCACAGCTGTGAAGTCTGGCTTTAGCTTCACCACTTTGTCCAGGTCAGGAAGAGCAGAGCGAGACTTGCCTAGAGCCAGGTACACAGTGGCACGTCGGAAGTAGGTCAGATAGTTATCTGGATCTCCATCTGCAGACATGCAACAAGCACAGGTATAAAGAATGCTATCTAAACTAAATCTTTAAAAGCATGTCCGGAAAATGTATTGACACAACTCCTACTAAGTAACTTAACCGCTATCTGTATCCACAGCCCAAGTTATATCTTGCTCTACTAGCTCTAGATCTAAGAAAGGAGACAGTAAAGTTACAAATTCCTTATCATTTACCCAAAAACTTTACATTATTCTTTGACTGAGTCTTCACTACTGACAAATCAATTTTCATCATGACTATAATCATACATTCATTCCATATCACCAGCTGATAACAGCCTGCTAATACTCAGTAACAACTATGGCAAAAAATATAAACAACATAACCAGCCTAAAAAGTTGACAAAAGTGATGTCCTGTATTTTAAATCAGTGTGTTCTTTTATCATGAAAGGCCAATGCAGCAAAATTTATCAGATTCTTAGTGTTAAGACAGGCAAGCGGAATCCCATGTCAGCGGCATATATTTTATTCCTGTTCCACTTCCACGCTGTCTCCAATGAATTATAACAAACAAAAAAGAAACAACATATTTTTCAGTCATTAGATTAAGTCAAACAGTGTCTGCAGTTGAAAGTTTGGCAAGTATATCTGGTCATTGGATTAAGTAAAACAGTGTTTGCAGTTGAAAGTTTGGCACGTATATCTGTTAATTAAAGAAATTAACAAACAAAATAACAAAAAACTGGGCTTAATTTAAATCAGATGTTTAAAATCGCTTCATTCGGGGGGTAATTAACAATAAACAAACACCAAACACTGAGCTTGAGATAAAATAAATGTTTGTTTCAGATTAATGCATACTGATTTTACTTTAAGTGCTCAAGAAAAACAAATAATATAGTATACCACACTGATTTAAAATACAATTTCTTGACAAATGTATAGTGCTGGTAGGTCTCTCCAATATCTTAAATCCTTTCTTGCCTATGTAGAAAGTCCTAAGATAAGTAAGAAAACCATCAAAGGTTGTGGAGATTTCATTCCTTTTTTTTTATATATCAATTCATTTATTCATTCATGGAGCAAATGAAAAAAAAAAAAAAAAAAAAAGACACTTACCAACAGCTGCATGATAGTGGGACAGGGCATCCGCAAGTTGCCCTGCAGCAAGCAACTTTTTACCCATCTCAAGGTGTTGCTCTACCTCAGGGTTTACTCCCTCCACAACTCCTTTGATACGATGAAAAAAATTATCAATCATGAAAATAACAGAACCTTTAAAGTTATTAATGCAAAGGAACATTTCATGAAGGCAAATGCAACTTGAAACTTTTTATGTACCTTAGTTTTATTCTCACCCTAAGAAAAGTATTTTTTTCTTCTTCTAATTCAGTATGTATACTTTAAGGTTGATGAAATGCGGCATTTACTGTCAGACAAAAAAATTTATTAATAAAGAGAAAATTGTTTTGGTCTTGTTGTAATATGTTTTTGCCACCACAGTTTTTATATTTTAAAGACATTTCGCCACTGCATGAACACCACGTAAGGGGTCTGAAGACCAGTTTAATACCTAGCTACCGTGTTTGAGGATAACAAACATCATGTTGACGTAGAAGCATTTTGAAATATATCATCTACTGTGAGAGATTTGAAAGAGGTCTGTGTTCCTCTAGTTTGGTATGGATAGAGGCAGCTAAGACAATACAAGAGTCAGGAATGAAAAGTTTGAAAAAACCAATAAGATCTGCAGAGTAATCAAAGTAAAAAAGATCAAGACATGGGCATATTCTGCGAGTAAATAGGTGTTTTTCAACATCATGAAGAGTAAAAGATCAGGGGAAAGGGTTAAGTTTGGAACGGTTCGGGTGGGGTCAGTATTTAGAGCTAGCTCTAGATTATTGGCACTGCCTTCTTCTTCTTCCTCATCACCTTCCTGTTCATACTTTACATCACTTTCCTCATCGCCCTCCTCGAGAAAATTGACTAGTCAAACAATTGAGAAAAAAATTGCAGCTTTGAAACCAGTCAACTGATTCACATTATACAGTAAAAAGGAACAAAACTAAACTTATGGGTTAAAAACCAAAAAAGAACCCAATGTTTGAGGTAGAAAAAGTCCCTTCTTACAATAAATAAGAAACTGGGAATAACTATAACACACTCTCCTGGAATGCCCATGTTAATTTTATTTACAAGAAAGGAAACCAAAGACGTTATTTTCTAAAAAAACCGTAATCATTTAATGCTTTAAAATAAAAAAAACTACCTTATCAACATATTTAACAAAGCCATTGGCATACTCCAAAGTACTTTTACATTTGGCATATTTTCAGGATGGAATCATTACGTAAAGTGACAACAATTACTTGGATTGGATAGGACATAAAATGTTTTTTTTTTTTAATTTTTTTTATCAATGAAGACTGTTCAATTTCAATTGTATTATGTGTGTGTGTGTGTGTGTGTGTGAGAGAGAGAGTGTGACTATGTGCCAATGTGTGTACACTTTTGAAAAGTGTAAATACACTATACATGACATGTTACTGCTTTGTTCTGTAAGTGTAGCCAATCAAAATTTCCCATGTAGTAAATTGATACCGTATGTTTAAATCCTTAGCTTAATCTTTGATAGAGACTGTGGCCAGCTCTGCCCTGACTCTATAAGTATAATGGCCATAAATATGGAAAGTACAGCCAGTGATGCCAGTAGGCTACTGAAATGGGCAGTACCACAAGTCTAGAATCTATCTGCAAACCAAGCTAGAGATAAACTTTATGTAAGAAGAATCCATTCTTACTAGATTCTATAGAAAAGGAAAAATGTACAGCATATCGACACGCTGTAGGAAGAGGATTAGATATGTCAATAGATACAAAGGTATGGCCAAAGAGAAAAAAGCAAACAAACAAGGGGAGGTAGATGCTAACAGGACTACTTTTTTTATACAAGGTTGCTTCCCTTGATTAATCCACCTGTGAAATGGGTATGGGGTTTGAGGGGAAATTTTATCCTATACACCTAGCAGAGAAGACACCTCAAACAAATCAAGTGGTTTTTCTTACAGATGCACTGTCAGTTCTGCAAGCAAGTGAAAATGGCAAGTTGGCAAAACTGACAACTGCACTTGGACAACTGAACTACTTGAGGATAGTACTTCAATGGAACCTCTCACTTTTCCTCGAATAATTGAGGACTCTTGAGCCAGACAGACCAATCACTTTCCAGGAATTAAAAGCAATAGTTAAAAATAAGAGAAAACCACCAACTGTAGCACCTGATCACTATCATCAACTTGACAAGAAGGGTCAAACAATTATATTTCGGCTTAGAACTAGACACAACCGCCTCAACTATCACATGTACAACAAATTCAAAATAGGAAACTCTGCTAACTGTGGCTGTGGACATGGACACCAAACAACAGAACATGTTCTACAAGAATGCAGACAACTTCAGGAGACAAGAAACAAATATTGGCCAGAAGAACATACCATGGAAAGAAAACTATATGGACCCTTGGTTGAACTTCAAAAGACTGTGGACTATATACTAGATTCGGGACTTTCTGTGTAGTCATTTTCAAGTGAACGAAGAAGAAGAAGAATTGTCATCAGTTTTAATTTCAAATCAGAAAAATAAATAAAGCAACAGTCACATATGTATTAGAGGCGTTATTATGGAGCTGTATGCAAGTGAAAAGGGAAGGGGTATTATTAAAAAAGAGGAAGGGTATACACGGGTGCAAGTTAGTAGGGGTAGTGAATCCGGAAATTGTATTTTCCAAATCCACCAGTCCGGAAAATTTACACAGCCAGTGCCTTCTTTATTGCAAATTTATAACGTAGTGGGGGAGATGGCTACAGCGTGAGAGGCGCAAGGATTTGAGCCATAGGCCTATATTATAAATGCACTGTGGTGAAAGCGGAGTCGGCAGAGAAAATGATTTAGAAGAAATCATTCAATCAAGATATTGAAGAAAAAATTCTGTAGGTTGAAAATATGTTGATAAATTGGCTGTCAATATAGATTCTACATCTAAATCTAAGTGGATAATACTAATTATTAATACTGTAAAATAGCCTATAGGCCTAGATCTAGGAACTACTCACCATTAAAGTTATAAATATCACAGGTCAGCAACAATATGGTAAACGATCGCACCAGGCGAGACCAATAATCAGAGGTTTCTGGTTTCATGTTGCAATCATGAAACCGTTTCGTGAGACGAGTATTCGTAGAGGTAAGTGACGACTTTTGCTAAAAAAAAATTATTCTAGACCTTAGAATTAGTGTATTAGATTCTAGATATATCCGATCTAGATCTAGAGGTCTAGTCTACTGTCTAGATCTAGATCTAGATTTAAATATTTTTTAGATCTGGGCCTAGATAAAAATACTTATAGTTATATAAGAAGGACACGCCCACAGATTTAAATGTTTTTATATCTGTTACCTACAAAGTGGTCAAGATAATTTAACTGAATCTGATCTAGATTTTAGGTTTAGAGAAATACTCATTCCTTGGATGTACAGACAAGTTGGGTATCTCATGTCAACAATACAGTTACCTTCCCTCTACTCGTGGTTTATTGTTATTGGTCAAACAATACACTTCCGGGTCGAACTTTCGAAATTAATGACGTATTTTGTTTATAATGTAAATTTTTGTTCTATGAAAACGATTTTGAAATTTATAATAAAAATTAAATGTTGTAAACACCTAATTAAAAAAAAAACAATGAAATAATTTTTTTCTTTGATATCTCGTATTCCAACGATGTTTTAAGAAGGCATCCAAAATGGCGGACGTTTGAGTTGACAACGGAAGATGCCATGATCAAAGATGCGAACTTGTTGATTTGTAAGAAATGAGCGGTGCCTTTATATTTTATGATCTACATTTATAGAAGATTTAAATGTAGGTCAGCCATAAAAAAATTATGTCCTTAAATTTGATATTGATGGTTCATTTTGATAATGTAATGTGCGGAATTATATATTGACAATCTTCATCTAGATCTAGATCTAGATTCTAGCTAGTATGAATCTAATCTAAGTCTAGATCTAGATCTTTAGACCTGCACCTAGATAGGCCTAATGTAGATTCCCGTTGAATGACCCTAAGACTTGTGGTGTTCATTTCATATAAAAGCTTCTGCATTCAGGACTAGGTGAATATACTGATTAAACTTGACTTATAAATATTTCAAGTCTCTTGGCACACTCAATCAACACATGAACAAACTTGTTGCTTGTGTTAAATCTAATATTTTACAGTACTACTACTACCACTACTACTACTACTACTACTACTACTACTACTACTACTACTACTACTACTACTACTACTACTACTA
>RQTK01000018.1:700134-714902 GCA_003991915.1 Elysia chlorotica | reverse complement strand
ACTACTACTACTACTACTACTACTACTACTACTACTACTACTACTACTACTACTACTACTGCTACTACTACTACTACTACTACTACTACTACTACTACTACTACTACTACTACTACTACTACTACTACTACTTCTAAAAATAATATAATAATAGTAGGCTAATAAAAAATTATTATAATAATAACAAGAACAACAACAATAATAATAATGATGATGAATAATGATGATAATAATAATTATTATAATTATAATAAAAAATCATCATCATCCTTTAAAAGTTAATAAAACTGCCCAGAAAGAGGGGTCGCCATTTTACCTAGCCATCTTGTGCCATTAATAGACATATGTGATCCAGAGAGATCTGATTGAATGCCTCTGCCAGGTAAATTTTCATGAAGCTATGACCTCGGATCAGTCTCCGCATCAGATCTTCTGGCAGTGGCATCAGATGGTGATGTCTCTCTGAGTGTTCAGGGTGACTGAGTAGTCCCCTCAAACTTTGATGCTGGATTGCCCCTGTGCTGTCTTCTTTCTTATTGGGACAATAGGGGTGCCATAATATGCATTACACTGGCCAGCTTCAAAATTCCTCTTTTGATTTTGGCTTGTTGTGCAGCTTCTAGGTCCTCCTGCACGGCTATAGTTACTGATCCTGGCTTGTGGAAGACTGGCTGTGTGTCAGGCTTAAATTTTACTTCCAGTTGAAAATCTTTTAACAAGTCCAGTTCTTTCTTAAATAGACACGATTTCTGTAGAGGCACATCTGCTTTGATCCTTTCAAACACTTTGTGGACTTTGTCAAACAGAAGCTGGTCTAAGGACAAACCAAGACTTCTGCAGGAATCATTTTAGGTGTAGTCATAAACAAACTTTTCTGGTCCTCCTTTCTTAGCTTTTGTTATGGAAGTTGGTACCATTGTGACAACAAGTACTGGGAGATCTTGATTGGAAGTACAGCGGTACTGGCTGTTTAAAGGAGCCATTTTGGGTCGACTAATCTGATGCCAAGTGTCCAGTGATATGAACTTGTGTCTGGAACCTGTGTCGACCTTAAGTTAAAAGATCCATTTAAATTGAATTAATATTATACACATCAATGTCCTTCAGATACCTTCAGAGGAGGAACTGCTGAGTCAAAGGTCTGGCAGCTGATCCCTTGACTGTTTTAACACTTTAGACATGGTGGTGGCGCTTTTTTTTATGACATGCCGCCTTGATGTGCCCTTTGATGTTCCAAAAGCGGCACATGGCAGCTGTATGTGCTTAGTCATATCTACTGCAGCGCTGCTGATGTTGTTGTTTCTTGCTTGGCAACTTTTGGCTTTGTTGTAGATTTTGCACCTTGGTCCAGGACGGTTTATTGACTTTCTTCATAAAAAGCTTGCGCATTTCCAGGTTGTTTCTTTGGACACTTTTGATGCCTCCTCTGTTATACGACTATTTTTATGGCTCTTGAGAAGGTCATCTCATCGTCTTTGACTTTGAAGAGGGCCTTGATGATTGCTTCATTGTTTATAGTTCAAACAAGGTGTGTCCTCATAGCCCTGTCTTGGGGATCTGTGATTGATGGAAAATCACATGTAGCAGCTTCTTGCCCTATGCGAGCTGCGAGTTCATGGACAGACTCGCCTGGTTTTCTTTCTGTGTTTGTCCAGAATTTGAAACGTTCTTTGACAAAGAAGCGCTTCGGGTTGTGTTGATCTGCCATGTGAGTAGCTATCTCGTTCATAGATAGACTATCGATGTCACTTGGTGGCGTCTGCTGCTGAACCAAATTCATCACAAATTTGTATATCGTGCTTGACACTGATTGGTGAAGAATATTTCAGCACGTCTCTCATCTGGGATGGTGTTCGCGATAGACACAGGGGGAGAATGATGAGACAATGAAGTGGACAGATCATAAGTCTTCGTGATAGACACATCAAAACTTAACGTGAGCCGTTTACAAAACAAACATTTGTTTTTCTCACCAAGCTGGACCTCTAGGCTAGAATTGATGTTCACTGGTTCCTGTGTGCTTCCTAGGCAGAGGAAGGCTTGTGGTGTATCGAGTTTGCAGCTAGCAGGGAAAGGCTCTGCTGTGTAGAGCTAGCAAGCAGGCTTGCGTAGTGAGAAGAGTCGAGGCCCCTATGGTTCTTACCAAGACTTGGTCTTGAACTTGTTCCTCAGTGTAGATCTCTAGGCCTATTCTCATCGCCGGATGTTGTATCTTGGGTTAAAACTTGAAACAGAACTAGCTTAAATCAGGAAATCTTTGTTTGGTGAAAATATCACAAAAAGTTTTTAATCTGTCAAGTAAAGAACTATACACTGTTTGTACAGCCAGTTTACATCACATGACTACATGATATGCATAAGAAATAAAATATAATTATTGACACACTTTTTCATTCCGACATGTTGTACATCACTAACTAGCATACTTATTATGATATCAAATAAATACAGAGATGAGGATCATGACATATTTCAGCTAGAAATGAAACATAAAACAATGACAATAATACACAACTTATTATAAGGGAGATTATTATATTGCTATGGAAAATAATCACACGGTGAAATAATAACGCTACATAACCATTTGAGTCCAAGGTTTTACTACCTGAAAGGCAACAGTCTATCTAATCATTGCTCTTATCCAAATCCTATCATTTTATAAAAATTTTTAATCTATGCTCAAATATAAGGTTGACGATGATTTTTTTCTCTCGCTGCTGTTGACCTTCAGTGCCTGTTGAGGCACCTAAAATAAGTCTCAACCATTTCAAAAGTAATAACGTCAATGAGTGCATTTGATAATTCTTTTTTTCTTTTACCCTCAGAGGTTGGTGCTGTGTTTTATTGTTAGTGGCTGAATGATATGACAACATTCCACATGCCTCCATCTTCGTTTATGGCTGGTCCACCAGCTGGAGGGTACATGGGATACCCGGGGAAAAATGGAGGATTCTCTTTTCGAAAGCGAGTGGAAAGAGTGGATTGGAGACGGATAGCATCAATTGATGTGGACACAATTGCAAGGACACTGGATTTCACCACTCTACAAGACAACATTATGAACTTGACTTTTTGTAATCTGGAGTCAGAAATGGTTAGTAAAAGTGATTTTTTTGAGGTTTCTTTAGAACCAGAAAAAAACCCCTGAAAAAAATGCTTTGAAAAGATAGCATCCTTCCTGCCTTCTTTTGTAACTCTCATTAATTCAGAAAATTAAGTCTAAAAATATTGTATTCTTCATTTAGACCAGATTTGTAACTTTATTTATACACTCATAGTTACTCATAGCTACTTACCGTCCATTCGATTCGCATTGTCTAAATTTGGTTGACTGGTATCAAGTTCTTTGTAATTTACTCAATTGTATCACATAAAGGTGTACTGCACTAGATTGATGTTGAGACTGACAGCGACCATAGTTTTGATTTGATTGTTTACATTCTCATAACTGTAAGTGACATTATAAAGGGATATAAACCATTTCTTTAAGTATTTTTAACTATTATCTTGCAAATTAGCTGCACTTGAGTGAGTTAAGGATTGTTCATCAAAATATCTTTATGTTATATTATTAGTTGTTATCTTTTTATTTCTTTTTGCAATATATATGAAGGCAAGGCACACAAATATTCTAACATTTTATCTTGCTTTCAGGACATTCGCTCAATTGATCCAAACTTTGTGAAGCTCTTCAAACTAGCTCAGCTGACGATAGAGTATCTGTTGGTAAGTTGTAAAACCATGACTGTCAGAGAAAATGTCTATTTGTTTACCAGCTTGCGGTAGCAACCTTAGCCTCTCAGCTACACCCAAAATAGACCAGCTCCTTAAGAAAAAGTAAAAATTCACCGGTGTAAATGCGGACAATATGAAAACAATCCTTAACTATTCTCAAATTTGAAAAGCATACTATTTTTAATCAAATGTTAAATTTAAGATCAGGAAGACTTAGAAATATAAAAAAAACAGAGAAAGGTACAAAAATTCATTTTTGCCTGACTGTATACACCTTTGTAATAAAAAATTATAGCATGGACATTTTTCGAGTACATTGCAATTTAACCACACGTTATACATTATTAATATTCATTGTCTGTGATAACCTTAAAGTATTAGCTCTCTTCTCTATGTTGTAAGTCAGTGCTTGCTCTATATATACAATTTACTTTTATATAATTTATTACAATTTGTATTTATATCAAGTAAAAAGAAAAATTATAATTGTGTGTTGTATCCTAAACGTTTATTGTAGTCCTGGTAACCACAGCAACAAAAAAAATTGCCAAGTTTTATGGACAATAAAGTTTTATCTTATCTTATCTTATTTGTACTGTATTATAAGATTAGTGTGAAAAACATTTCTGAAAACTTTGCCATCTTCTCACAGCATAGTCAGGAGTACCTGGCAGGCCTGTGTGCATCAATGGAGGATAAATCGAAACAGTCTGAACAGGTAGGATTACTGTTAACTCACCGAGTAACTGACATTGATAGTGGACCTTCATTCGTCCTTTATTCTCCTTCCTCTACTTGAAAAACTTGTAATTGGATATAGAGGATCCTAAAATATCAACCAATTAAATCAATGAATAGTTTGGTGGATTCCCTGCCTCCTTGTCACATTATGAAGGTTATATTACTGATCATAGCCTGGATCTCTAAGAAAGGAGCGTTATACCCCCCTGTAGAGATCTTGGTTAACCTGGTGATGTTTAGTCCATGTGTATAAAGACAGGTGAACCATTGATGTAGGGGATTATGGTGATGAAAGCCATGCTTTGACTGATTCATATAGAAATGTCAACCATCGCCTCACGAGACACAAAGGCAGAAACTCACAGTTTATTTGTATAGTACTATGCCGACACGTGCTGTAACTGTAGGTGCTGCGCTTGATAATCGTTGATAATTACCGCCTCACGATACTTCCTCTGTTTGGCCTGTGTTCTCAAGCAGACAGTGTAATACTTGGCAGGTGTCCAAATATCTGGTCTGATATTTCTCTAGAAATTCTTGGGATGTAGATCTTATCAAATTTAAACATTTTAAGCTTTGGCTTAGTATGGGCGTAAAGATATCTCAGTCTTCAAATTTTTGGTGTCCCCGATCTTTTTCCACCCACCCCCTTTTCCGCACATCTCTGTAGAAAACCTATGGGACATAACATTAGTTTGAGAATAATAATAATAGTAATAATAATAATAATAATAATAATATAATAATAATAATAATAATAATAATAATAATAATAATAATTTTAATGATAATATGGGTTTTCTATCGATCATCTTACTCTTTTAGCTTCACACAATATCATTCTTAGAATTAAGATAGGCTTCTCTGTCTTCTATTTCAGGAAAGTCACTTAAAATAAATTTTCTTGCATGTGTGTGTTTTCAGGAGAGAGAGCAAGTAAAAAAAGAGCTGGAAACTCTTCAGAAGGAGATGATTGAAGTAAAGAAAGAAAGTCACAAACGCAAGAAACTCCTGATAGCTCAGCAGCAGCTCATGTATGCAGGCAATGAGAGTTACAACAAGGTGGTCTTTTTTCCATTTAATCTTTTACATTTATTCATTATAATTTATATTTTCATATTATGCAGTTTATTTCAACAATTTTTGTAAAACTTATTTTCTTAATGATCAATTTAATCATTATCAATTTTTCTGCAGTATTCTTTTAACATTTAAACTGCCGATTTGACTATCATCAAAATTTATAATAGAAATTTTGCAAAGACTGAAGTAAAGCACTATACTCTTAAAAAGAAATTGTTCATGTTTCATAAGTGGTTTAAGTGTTAAGAAACATTGCAAAGCTTTTGTTATTGCTGTGGTTTTTAATTTTTGGGTTCTAAGATCATGTTAAAGAAGGATGACATTAATTTTCAATTGTTCATTGGATGCATCGTTCATTCAAGCCATGTGTGGCTAACTACTCCTAATAATATACCTTTACACTTTTGTACCTAGAATAGTATTTTGAGCCAATCACAACCCTATCCATCTTCTTACAACTTTCTTTTTGTCTATTCTTTCCCAACCGCACATTTTAAATTCACGGCTTTAACTGTTTGATCTCCTATCTTGCTTGCCGGTTGCCAGTCAGCTGCCACTCCTCTTCCCATCGCCTCTTTGCTTATTGTTCATTGTGAATCACCCCTTTTACTGTACACATGATTTAGCTAAAATGAGATCACCATAGAATTGTGGGGATTTTTTTTCTTCAATATATTAGCCCTGTCAATAAAAATTATCATCTAATACCATTCACATATTTTTAGCACATAGCAGCTACTTGCACCTAACCCTTTATTATGTTAAAAGACATTTAAGATATTGCACCATTTTTCTTCAAAATGCCATATATATGACAATACATTTATTAATTTAATTATGATGCAAATGTGAGAGCATAAGATGTGAATCAGTGCTAATATATATATATTTTTGTTTTGTTTCGTTTCAGTGCCCTTTTTGTACAAAGGCATTTCTGAACAACTCCTATCTCCAATCCCACATCATAAGACGGCACTCAGCTGGCACAAACAACAACAAAGATGGATCCAGCTCGCTGAGCCCTGACCTTGGTGTGGGATCAGATAGTGGCAGAGGTCAAGGTAACAATTTGGATGCAGAGGTCAGCCAGATCAAAGAGAGGCTTTTACGCCAAGAAGAGGAGTTAAAAGAGGAAAAACGCGCTTTGCTTTCACTGAAAAACAAGGTTGGTGTCAGAGATCTTTCAAGAGGGAGTGTATCGTACATCTACATGTATTGTAACATGAACCACACAAGAGCCAAAAATGAGTTGTTGTTTGTTTGATTTTTTAATACGCAAGTAGTTTTGTTTGGGGTTTATTTTTGTTGTTGTTTTTTTTTTGGCATAAATAAAAATGAAAGGATTCGGGAATTTAGAGCTAGAGTCAGAGCTGATTATAATTGCGTCTGATTGATTAAAAGAGATTTAAACCTTTCTCTCCTGCCAAAGTAATAAAATGTGAATTTACATGGAAGATCTGTTTGTTGCTATTTGGTGTCTAGATCTTGTTATAAAGGAGGTTTGTAAAATTCTTGGGAAAAATGAAAGCAGCTTTGTTTGGTTCATGAGGATCATCGGCTTCTATAGCAGCAAGTCTGATATTCTTAGTTGTTAACTTAACAGAGTCACAGTATTTTGTCAGCAATGCTCCTGAAATCGCACTATTTAAGGGTTTTGCCAAATTTCACATCATTTGAATCAATATAGAAAGAACAAAAGTTTTTGTAGATTTATAAAGGTCATTTTTTTTTTCTTTCAAATAAAATGTCTTTTTTACTGCTTAATGACAGGGCAAAATGCTATACCTGTTGCGCTAGTTTGCCCTCTTCAAAGAGGTTAATATTCTTCTTTTTTTTTTTTTTGTTTTGGTGATATTTTATTATTTAAAAAAAAACCTTCCTGGATCATGTTTTTTTTAACAATGATGACTCTGTCTCACCTTTTATTTTTAAATTATCTGCGTTATTAATGTTTTTTTTTACTTCTGTTGTCTTTTCCAGGATTCAAGGATTACAGATGGAATGAAAAGACACATCCCCAACCAAGAAAATGACGCTGGGGTAACTAGTTGGCTTTTATTATCATTGCATGAGAATTGTTTGAAGTTTACTATTAGAGCAAACTATTCTGATACATGTTTTTTTCTCTTTGGCTTTGTTTTTTATGCTTTTTTATCCTTCTCATCTATTGATCATTTTAATTGTTTTAATCACTTCCTTTTTGTTTATATTGGGCTTCTCTAGTATAGAATTACAATACTTGTTGTCTTTTGCCCCCTTTCATAAATTAGTTTTGGTAACAGTCATGCACTGATAATTTTCTCCTTTATTAGGAGGAGTTCAGCCTTTTTTTTTAATTGTTCTTTTCACTAAGATGAGCTAAGACTTTTCCCCCTTTACCATATGGAGTGTAGTTTAGAATTGTGCACAGACATTTATTATCTTTCAAAATGTTGAATGGGGACGAGCTGGCATCAGTGGCAGAACATTTGGGCTCCCATTTGGATTTTGCCCCTTACTGGCTAGGTTGGTGTTAGTATATTGTGGCCTACTGAGAGAGGAGTCTTGGTATCCCTGCACTGTCTGTCTGGCGATGCGGAAAACTATCAGAGACATTAGTCATGGGATCTATCACCGTATATGACTAGCGGTAAAAAAGACATTTTATTTGAAAGAAAAGACTAAGAGAGAGGTTCTATCTCGCTAAGTAGGCCCTACAATTTTTTTTTCTTTACTAGGAAGAAGCAGGTGAGGCCAGTGGTGTAGTGGCCGGCCTGATGAAGGAGATCAAAGAGATGAACGCGAAGTTCCAGGCATCTCAGCAGGCACTTCTGGACCTGGAAGCTCGCACTGGCAGTAAGAACTGTAGACAAGTGCAGATTTTTAAAATTCATGAAATTGTCAGTTCTAAGCCCTTGTGAAAAACAATCTTGGAAACATTGCATTGGCTTAAGTAAATTTGTCACTCTTACCCAGTAATTATAATTAATATTTTTGTTTTCTTTATTTTCCTCTAAAAACCATACAATTTATTTATTATATCTAACTTTGAAGTATAATAATTTAATTTAACCAGTGACTGATTTGTTCTGGGGAGGAAAACTCAATTTCAAACCTCTCTCCTGCCCAATGCGACTTGTGCTGGCACAGAATAATATATGGCTTTAAAGGGAAAAACACAATTTGGTACTTAATCAGGCATAACTCACCGAATTGCCTTGGATATTAATATTTAAGCTTACATTATCAGCATATCAAATCTTATATAAAGTAAGTAATTGGTCAGATTTTTCATGGCCAAGAGCTAACCTCAGGTTTAGTGTCCAACATTTCTGTCAGTCTTTGCCTCTGTCTATAACCTCTGGTGAGGCATAAAATCTATTGTGTAGTATATAATCAATGATGGAATATTTTGTTTCAAATGAGTTGAACTATCATAATCTATTTATTACTGTTTGGGCCTTTTATTAGACAAGCGTTCTCACCTTGGACTTGAATTGGAGGATGATGTAGAGAATGAAAAAGAGCTCTTGAGAGAACAGCGTAGTGATGTGGCCTCACACAAGGAAATGATTCAGCTAAAGGTACAGTGCCATACAAGTAAAAAAAAAAAGTAATTATAATTATAATCTTATTACAATGAAGCTAAACCCAAAACTGATTTGGTAAAGGTTTTTTAGGAGGGGAGGAGCTGAATTTTGTTAACCTCCAACACTGTAGGCTACATTGTAGATGGGCCCCAAGACTGACGTCTGAAAATTTGGGGTGGGGGGGGGGGGGGGGGGAGGGCACCGAGGTGGCAGTGGGGAGGTGGGGGGGGGGGGGGGGGGGTGCAGAAAATTATTGTGTTTGAGATAATTTTTTTTCTAGTTTAAATCAATTTTATGCCTTAATTGGATTGTTATTAGCAAATCCAGTGCTGTAGTCAAAATATCGTAGTTGGACTAGCCGGGTAACAAGCTAAATACCTCTCTCATGAGAAAGTTAAAGTTAAAACGTATGAATTTGTTTTTCTTTCAAATATCTAAAGAAAATCATATGTTGAAATAAGACTGCAAAAACAGGAACATTGATAGAGACCCCCAAGCCCCCAAAGTCAATTCAAGGGGGCCTTTTGAGTTGTTATGGGGCCCATCCTTCTGATATAAAGCAACAAGGGTTAGATAAAAAAGGCTGTCCTAGCCTTGTTGAAAGAAAGTTTGATGTGGATTTGAGAAACTATATTTGGAAATAGTAATTAGTGTATGAAACGAGCCAAAACTACAATGGTAATGACGGAATCTGTAACTTAAAATGACAAATTGTTTCCTCCTCGTTTCATACACTAATTTCTATTTCCAAATCTGATGGTTTCTCGAATCCACATCAAAATTTCTTTCAACAAGGCTAGGACAGCCTTTTTTATCTTGTTGCTTTATATCAGAAGGATGGGCCCCATAACAACTCAAAAGGCCCCCTTGAATTGACTTTGGGGGCTTGGGGGTCTCTATCAATGTCCTGAGGATAACACTGAAATGTTCCTGTTTTTGCAGTCTTATTTCAACATACAATTTTCTTTAGATATTTGAAAGAAAAACAAATTCATACGTTTTAACTTTAACTTTCTCATGAGAGAGGTATTTAGCTTGATACCCGGCTAGTCCAACTACGATATTTTGATTACAGCACTGGATTTGCTCATAACAATCCAATTAAGGCATAAATTTGATTTAAACTAGAAAAAAATTCTCTCAAACAGAATAATTTTAAATGTACAGTGATTGGCTACTAATCTTAGTTGTTGGCCTGCTTCTCTGTATCCTACTTCAATGATACAAATATATTTTCTTTTTAAAATCCATTCAACAAATAAAAAAAAGTATCAACATTGAAATGCGCAGGGCTTTCTCGGGTTCAACAAGTTCATGCATAACTATTATGAACATGGTGATCATAGTTTGTTATAACAAAGAAAACTAGATTAAGACTAGTAATTGAAATAGATTGTTCATTGAGCAGACACAATAACAAAAGATAATATTGAAAATACAAGCTGATCAGCAAAATGAGAGTAGATTTGTTTTATCAAAAACTTTATCAAGTTAAAATATGTTTTTCACTGAATGATAGATTTTGTTCCAACCCGTAGTCTTTTTCTTATGTAATAAAAAGAGAAGTTTGTCCTTTTTTGTGGAAGTGTTGCATTTGTATCTTCTGTGTTTTCTTTGATTTAGGCTGTAAAAATGTGTACATTTTTTTGAGAGTGTAAAGTCAGAGTTGAAATGATTTTTAATATTTTCAAATGACTAATGAAGCAATAAAGATTAGTAGCCAATCACTGTACATTTAAAATTATTCTGTTTGAGAGAATTTTTTTCTAGTTTAAATCAAATTTATGCCTTAATTGGATTGTTATGAGCAAATCCAGTGCTGTAATCAAAATATCGTAGTTGGACAAGCTAAATACCTCTCTCATGAGAAAGTTAAAGTTAAAACGTATGAATTTGTTTTTCTTTCAAATATATAAAGAAAATCATATGTTGAAATAAGACTGCAAAAACAGGAACATTGATAGAGACCCCCAAGCCCCCAAAGCCAATTCAAGGGGGCCTTTTGAGTTGTTATGGGGCCCATCCTTCTGATATAAAGCTTCAAGGGTTAGATAAAAAAGGCTGTCCTAGCCTTGTTGAAAGAAATTTTGATGTGGATTCGAGAAACCATCAGATTTGGAAATAGAAATTAGTGTATGAAACGAGGAGGAAACAATTTGTCATTTTAAGTTACAGATTCCGTCATTACCATTGGAGTTTTGGCATGAAGTTTAGAGGGGGTAAGCCAAGAGAAAAAACAACAAAGATCAAAGAGTGGTCCAGTAAACTAAGTTCTCACCATTCTTTTGTCAAATCTATATTATCAGAGTGCATGCTAGGTCCAGGCCTACCACTATCACTACAGCCTGTCGCAGGCACAGAAAATGATCCACTCTAATCAGAACTGGGAACATTTTCACTACTAAACTTAGACTTTTTCGATCATGTTGTCTATGGCTTCAAGTAGTCACTTATTCTTTTCATTTTGTAACGTCCAGAATCTGCAACTTAAGAATCTCGCTGATAGAAATATATATGCATAGTCTTTGATATAGAATGTGCGACAATACAATTTTTTTGTGATTCAACTTGATTCCTGTAATTTTCTATTTCTATTTGTTGACAACACATGCATGTCCCATATGTTTTAGTTTCAGTTTCGGTTTTTGCGAACTTCATTTGTATGTTCTGACTATGGAACTGAGTCCAAATCTATGTAGCTGAAGTGATGCAAAGCAAGTTTTATAGCTTGCTAACTGGTTGCACATTCTTTCGTTTAAGAGAACAGACACC
The DNA here is from genome assembly GCA_003991915.1 of Elysia chlorotica. Lineage (NCBI taxonomy): Eukaryota > Metazoa > Mollusca > Gastropoda > Plakobranchidae > Elysia > Elysia chlorotica. The sequence goes on along the minus strand of RQTK01000018.1, from coordinate 702,999 downwards.
AAAATGGAAGGGTGCGGCAACTGCACAAGGGCAAAAAAAAAAAGGTTAAAAAGCAATACTACCAGATACTTAAGTTGTCTTGTTGGTTTTCGCATTAAGCCTGACCAATCCCAGACTGTTTTTCGCATTAAGCCTGACCGATCCCAGACTGTCGATCCTACTTTTTTAATAAATTGCATGACCTATGAACCCCACCCTTGGTGTGCCTGCCAAAATCAAACTTTGAAATAGTCTAGGATTGGTGTACCTTACGTATTATCCGATCACGATTGATTAAAAATGACATCGCCTTTTATTTGCAACAGGTCTACTATAAAATAATCAGCTGGTTTAAAGTTCTCTTCACAGCCCGCCCCACTGGTCCCTTCTCTTATTCTAAGTGCGCCTTTACGATTTTTTGTGTGCTCTGGAGAAAACACTGATTTTTTTGTTCTTTATCTCAAAACTAAAAAAAAATGAGATATGTAATTTCAGCGGTGAATTATGTGATGTTGACATTTCGCTGTCCAGATTGATCAGATGCAGCAGCTGATGGAGAGCAAGCTGGACAAGCAGGACAGGAAGTGGCAGAAGCGACTGCATCAGATGACCCAGCAGCATGCAACTGAAATGAAACGGGTAGGAAATTAAAGGGGTCATTAGAAAACAGGGTGCATCTGAATTTGCTTATCTTGCCGTTATGCTCATGAGGTTAAGCTTACCTCTTCTAAGATTGATAGCTTTCTTACTCACATAATCATTTACTCTCTTTCTTAGTTTCTTACTTACTCGCTTACTCTCCTACTAACTTAGTTTCTTACCTACTTACCGGTACTTACTTATTTACTTATTCACTTGCTTACTTGCTTTCTTACTTATTTACTCACTTACTTTCATACTTACCCACTTGCTGACACACTTTCTTACTTACTTTCTTACTTTCACTCTTGCTTACTTACTTACCAAATACTGCTCCTGGAAAGAGCAAAGGCCTTTACAACACGCTGCCAATTTCACTTTGATTTGAAGTTTGTCTAGTCTCTTATAGTAGTCTACTATCAGGTGGTCGTAAACCATGTTTGCTCTCTTGCCTTCATCGCGAGCCCTCAAGTGGCTTCAATGGCTGGAAGGTTGTCATCCCTTCCTCTCTGCTCCCCAAGTTTCAGCCTAGGGCTTGCCTGAGTGAGCTGGGTGTTGGATTTTTTGGTATTTGGTCAACCCAACCCCACTTTGTAGGATTTAATTCCCCCAGCATCTCTTGTGGGACAATTCCACACAGATCTGCAGAAGTTTTGATTTGGCTGGTGTTTTTTTTTTTACAAGGATTACATATTATCAGGCTGAGGTTCAAGGTGTTCACTTTCAGATTATGGTAATATCTTAAAACTAATCTTTTAGTAGTAATTGTATAATTATGTCATGTTTTCAATTTTTCAATTACAGCTGTGTTTGCCTGGTAGCCCCCTAAGAGACCACTCTATTTGAAATATTTAAAGACATGTATAAAGAATAAGCTAAGCTTGAACATGGTATATCGATAAACCCTTATCAAAACTAATTTTTTTGTGTATGTAGTTTTTCAATTATTTGTTTTCCGTTAGCTGAACAACGCCCTGGAGTCCACCAGTAAGTCTTTGGAGGGTTCGCACAGCCCCAGGTCCATCAAGCATAGACAGGATGTGGAGGTCTTACTCAAGGTAAACTTATATTATAGGCTCATTGATTTAAAAACATGTTTTTGTTGCTCTTGCTCTCTACGTGTATGTTGGGGGAGGGGAGATATGGGGGGTTGGAAGAGGGATTCTTGGTGCATTTTTTTTTTTCAGATTTAGTTTCTATTGCATACTCTTGATTTTTCCTCCTTTCTCTTTCAAATACAGTATTTCTTTCCCTTTTCTGAAATTGCCACACTTTGGTTCCCTGAACTTTTTAGAGAACTGCTTTCATGTTTTTTTCATGTAATTTAACCTTCGTTAGGCTAACTTCTGGAAAATGGATTTTATAATTTAACCATTCTATAACTCTGTTTGCTTCAATGAAATATATTTTACTAATTTTGATTCCTCTATTTATTCTATCTAATCAGCTAAATTTAGGTCATATGCACAGTAAAATTTAATCCTATTGTCTGCGAAGAAGATTTCATAGTGACATAATAGCATACATTCTCAACTTTTATCAGGTAAAACAGTTGTTTTATCAATACTTTCTCCTTATGTTTAATGGTAATATTCGTATTCAAAAAAGGATGCTCTACAACGGCACTTGCAAAATATTTCAGACGTAAGTTGTATTTTGTTTCATGGTCCTAAATTTTTACCATGCATTTTGAAGCATTATTGAGAGTTTGCCTTATTTCCCTTCCTCTCACATGCATAGATCTTGTATGGTAACATTCTGTTATGCAAATGAAGAGCGATTGATCTCAACTTTTTTTCTTTTAAAAATTAAGAACTGCCTACTCTTAAAGTGAACATTTAAAAAAATAATAATATTAGAATGCTTTTCCTATGGAGATATGCCACTGACATACACTGATGAAAACCAGTAAGATAGGCTCAATGGATAGAAAAAAAGGCTTGAGCCTCGCTTATTGAAGACCTATCGCTTTGCCTGTGTACAGCAGTATACTTCATTATTGGCCTCTTTTTTACCACTATACAAATTTTGCTTTAGATAGAAACATGTGTGAAGCAGTCATTTTACATTTATCTCAAATAAAACCCTGCTTAATACAAATATTTGATTGCTGGTAATTTTTGGACTGAATTTTATTATTAAGTTTATTATAATGATAATTACTATTATTATTATTATTATTATTATTATTATTATAATAATAATAATAATAATAATAATAATAACAACAACAACAACAACAACAAC
>RQTK01000018.1:584545-698091 GCA_003991915.1 Elysia chlorotica | reverse complement strand
CTCTCTCTCTCTCTCTCTCTCTGTCTCTCTCTCTCTCTCTCTCTCTCTCTCTCTCTCTCTCTCTCTTTTTTTTTCTCTTTTAGTAAGGTAGAAAGTACATAAAAAGTGAAACTGCGGCAAATCAGGAAATTCTGGATTATCGGGAAAGGATGCATTCTCTCGATATTTTCCGATTAAGCGGGTCATGCTGTAAAATGGATAATGTAATAAAATAATTTACCAAGCTTGAGGAAAAGTGTCACAAAACTTGTTTACCACTTACCACAACTATTCACAATTCACAATTTGTTCTAATTGAACTGTCTGAGCATTGTTTTTCCCAATTTTCTTCATATTTTCAAAAATATTATTGTTTAAGGTTTTTGTGTTACGGAGGATAATAACAAAAGACAAGATTTAAAAAAAAATCTATCTATCTCTAAACTATTAATTTGGCTCTAGTTCAGGAAAGCAATTTTAACTTTGTTAGATTAAAAAAATGTATTTATATGTTTGTTCACCCAAGTTTTTTACCTGTTTTTGTAAAATTAAGAACACAAACATTATTTTCTTTAATCTAAAACTTGGATATGTTTAATAAAGAAAAATTGGGAAAGTTTATTATGTATCTCTTAAAAAAATGTATCATAATAGATAATAGTAATTATAACTGTAAGCTTGGAAGAAAATGTTTGTTTTTCTTTTTGTAAGCTTAGTCATACTATTATGTTTATAAAAATTAAATTCATCCGACAGAAAACTGTTTTTGCTTTTGGTTAATATCCTTCTATGCTGCTCTATATATCCTAACCTGGAAAGGTGAGCTTTTTAAAGCATGATACAAGAAAAAACAATACAATGCATCTTATACCCTATAATTTTGTAACCAATTTCTTCAGCTTGTTGAATTGAATAGATTGCTACCTCAATTGTAAAGTTGCCTATCCCATTTCTATAATTCAAAAGATTATGGTATTTTGGGGATGAGATTGGTCACTTTAGAACTGAAGAGACAATTTTCATTCTGCATGAGAATTGCTTCTGTAACCCATATTTATCACCTGAGGGAATGGCTTTTGTTTTCTCCTGAATTGTATTATTATTATCCTCTCTCTCACTCTGCTAACCCATGCACCTGGCTATTCAGGAAACTAGAGAACAAGAGAAAGCATTGGAGAAGCAGGAGAAGATGTTGGAGAAAGAGATTGCTCACAGGGTAGGAATGAAACTCGATTGTAAATGATCAGAAGCAGTGGGCTAGAGGCATTTGTAATAAAAAGTCACAGCACAATTAGTCATTTTAATGAAGAAAATATTTATTTTAGGTATTCTTAGTAAGTAATCCATGGTGTGTGTTCTTAGCAAGTAATTCATGGTGTGTGTTTCATCTTGTTTCTTTATTGTTTTGTTTTGTTTGGGGGATATGTTTATATTTTTCTTATCAGTCTTAGTTATTTGAAGTCAGTTTAACCACACCAGATGTTACAAATTGACAAGATTAGCTATGTAGCCGGTATGTAAATCCAAAACAGGTTGTACTGCACAATTAAAAAAAAAAAAGCATTCTTGAGACATTTACAATTTAAATTGGTTTCACTCTTTAACTATTTCATTTGGAAATACTAATCATCTGTACATGGAATATATTTTATTTACTTAAAATTAATGTCATCTATAACAGTTAATAGCATTCAGGGTCTTTATATATGAAAACATTTTTTTTACAATTACTTTATTCTACCGTTCAGTATTCTATATGTAATAAAAAAAAAGAGGAAAAAAAAGATTGTTCTGAGTTGCAATGAATAATATCGTAAATGAAAAATGAAAATTTAGGGGAGTTTATTAATTTTCTTACAAATTTTGATAATCACCCCTTATACATTAATGCTTTTCTCTTTAGTCCATGCATTGATCTCCCATTGACCTCATGCCTCTCTGCCAGGCGGAGGCTCGCCAGAAGTCTGGCCGCACCCCTCGCTCTGGATCCCGCGAAGCGACGCCCAGGCAGAGTCTACAGCAGCCTGAGATCAAGCACAGCAGCATGTACCCCAGCGACGACGAGGACGAGACTGCTGGTGAGATAACAGATTTTTCTTAAAAATAGTTGTTTTATTTTTCCCCAAACCCTAATCATATGTTGGGGGTTGAAAATGACATTAACCAATGAAGTCAATGAATATTTTGGAGGATTCTCAGCCTCCCTGTCACATTTTGACAGTTAAATCATTGGTGATAGCCAGGATCTATTAGGAAGGAGAGGGCTGAGGAAGGAACAAGATGCCCCCTGTAGAGATCTTGGGTAACCTGGTGGAGTTTAGTCCCCTTGTATAAAGACGGTTGGACCACTGAAGTAGGGGAATATGGTGACAGACACACAAGGGTTCAAAATGCTATATATGATAAATGATTCAGATGATTTATAGAACATGACTTCAAACAAACTCGACTTCACACGGTTTTACACATTGATATCTCATTTTAAAAGAATCTGACTTAGAAAATAATATTATTTATTACATATTTCGTTAACCACACATCCATATAAACAATACTTTACATCAAAGTTTGAATGCTTGAGAGTCTGTCTCTAATATGAGTGGTATTTTACATGAAAGTGTTGTCTTACTCAAATTTACATCACAACCATTCATCTACATTTTTTCAGGTTTTGGCACTGGGACAAGCAGCCTGAGGACTCCAGCCGGCTCTATCAGGGCCTCAACCATGGGGTGAGGACAGCTTGACAAGCGCTTTTTACTTAGGAAATGAACAAAATAAAGTTGTACAAAATCATGTGTGGAAATCTTACAAAATGTTTCCAGTCAAAGTTCAGACTTATGTAGTATAAATCATAAAATTGTAACTACCGGTACCAAAAATATAAATGTTAATAGGGTTACAAATGTAAGTTAATGGAATAGAATATCTCATTTTTTTTCAGTAATTAAAAAGATAATTACAACAACAAAGGCAACCAGGGTGCTGATGTTTGTTTTGAGCTGCAGCCGTCTAAACATAGTCAAACTACTATATATTGATCTTTTTCGTTTTTTCAATAAAAAGATGTATTTCTGGTTCCAAAAAATGATATAATTATATTTTTTTTCAACCTCCGTAAGTGCATTTGATGGTTCTTAAGACTCTATAAATAACTTAAAAGGTCGAAATCCTGACATGTTCCTCATTCATCCTGGTTGCTGTTCAATTATTTATTTCTTTGTTAACAGTACTAATGCTACTTAGATTTTCTTAAGTCAATAAAAGTAAATAATAAGTTAATTTAATTAATAACTATTGCATTATGAAGATCTGTACATTAAATTTTTTTTCCAATCTTTGTTACATCTGTAGGAATCAGTTTTGCCTTGAAATTAAACACAACTTTGGTATTGGCTCAGTGGCTAGTCATACTTGCTTCATTACTCAGAAAGCAAAGCTTGCTCCTGGTTTATCATCTTTTTAGGTTCTCAATGAAGATGTTATACAGCAATAGGACATCAGAGCGAGATACCAACACTTGCTTGGTTACATTATAATGACACCAATCGAACCCATAAGTAGTAAAACGAGGAGGCCTTAATGGGGTTTCGAACCAGCAACCTTCTGATAAGTTTTGAAGTTGTTTACTTTTTTTAAAGGGCTTGGAAGCAGAGTATGGGGAAGTATAGCTTAAAAAGCCAGAACATGAAAATGAACACTAATTATTCATAACTTTTCTGCTAGGCAAACGGGCACCCAATCTCTCCACACCACTCAATTTTTGGAGGAACTGCGTAAAAATCCAACGCTGGGCGTGATGAGAGAGGAGCTTGCAGCCCTTCTTCAGGAACATGTGGAGAAAAAAGGGATTCCAGCAGTGAGTTTTAGCATGTTATGTTTATTTAGTGAACACAAACAAAGCAGGAAGGGATAAACATATGGGCTATGGGCTGGACAGGACGAGCAGTCTTCAAATAAATGACAACCCAGAAAAAGAAAGACAATATCAACTCTTTTCTCCAGAAGACCACAATCCACATTTTTACCGAATGCTCATTTAAATGAAATACAAGCCCAGTCCCCCACATGCTGTGGGTTTATCTCTATCAGACTGTGGACCATCACCTTTTCTGCTCTCTAAATGACGCTAGAGCTTCCCCCAGAGACAACGCACTTTATGGGACAATACAGCTACTGGAAAAAACTCTGTAGATACCACAACATAGCAGTAGGCTGATTGACAGAAGCCTAAACGTTGCTGCATCAATAGCACCATCGTAGTATCTAGGACCCAAACAGTATCCATAAAAAATGTACTGACACTTTTTATTAGTTTTCTAGGAGAAGATTTGAAGTTGGCGTTTCGGAAAAAAAAATCAGTCATGGTTAAAGTTTTAATGTGCTCATACTCAGGTTCTATTGACTGATTTCCTATACTATTTATAGATACAAAAGAGTTGGAAAATATTATTTGATTCTGATTTTTTACTCATTTTCGGCTCTTGTGTGGCTTATTCTACTTACTTAAAAGTTAAGAGAGATGACTTTCTTGTAGAGTACTTATTATGAGAATTGGGTTCTGGGGTGTTGAGAGGGTCTGGGAGTGGTTTGATTAGGCAGGAGGTAGTGATTTAGTAAGGTTCTTTTGTTTTGTTTTTTTGTAAATGATGTATGTTGAATGTTTTACTGTTTGGTTTAAACAAGCACTAGACATTAGCATTATATTTATTAGGGAAATTTTGGTAGGTCATAGTGTAGGTTCATTGAATTATACAAGTGTATAACTCCATAAATTAGATCTAGTCACTCAATGAAAGAAGTTATTTAACCCTGGAAAAGAAAGTTATCAAGGGATTGAACCATTCCTCTCATAAACAGAGTGGAAAAAGAAAACAAAATGGTCACACCTGCTTCCAGCAACGCCACTGTTGCCATGGCCACCACCATCACCGCCGTCCTGATTGCTGCTCTCACTATTGTTGTAAAGGGAAAGGAAACCAATCAGAAAATTGTAAACTGGCACAAGATTGAAATCTTACAAAATGTTTCCAGTCAAAGTTCAGACTTATGTAGTATAAATCATAAAATTGTAACTACAGGTACCAAAAATATAAATGTTAATAGGGTTACAAATGTAAGTTAATGGAATAGAATATCTCATTTTTTTTTCAATAATTAAAAAGATAATTACAACAACAAAGGCAAACAGGGTGCTGATGTTTGTTTTGAGCTGCAGCCCTCTAAACATAGTCAAACTACTCTATATTGATCTGTTTCATTTTTTAAATAAAAAGATGTATTTCCGGTTCCAAAAATTTTATTTTTTTCAACCACTTAGTCTTAAAGTGCATTTGATGGTTCTTGACACTCTATATATAACTTATAAGGTCCAAATCCTGACGTGTTTCTCATTCATCCTGGTTGCTTTCAATTATTTTCTTTGCTAACAATACTAATGCTTCTTATGATTTTCTTTAGCCAAATAAAAGTAAATCGTAAGTCAATTTAATTAATCGCTATCGTAAAGTAATATAATTTTTACCTCAAAAGAAACATTAATAAGCTAATGTCTAGATGGCACAGAGATATGCCATCTTGCTAACCCAATGAGGATAATATTTTCTAAAGCGGGATGTACTACATTTTTTACTAACTTAAATTAGAAGTGAATGATGGCATGGCTTAACAACCTCGTTTTCAAACCCTGCATTATGAAGATCTGTACATTTAAACATTTTCAAGTCTTTGTTACATGTGTAGGTATCAGTTTTGCATTGAAATTAAACACAGCTTTGGTATTGGCTCAGTGGCTGCTCATACTTGCTTCATTACTCAGAAAGCAAAGCTTGCTCCTAGTTTATCATCTTTCTAGGTTCTCAATGAAGATCTTATATGGCAATAGGACATCAGAGCGAGATACCAAGACTTGCGTGGTTACATTATAACGACACCAATCAAACCCATAAGTAGTAAAACAAGGAGGCCTTAATGGGATTCGAACCAGCAACCTTCTGATAAGTTGTGAAGTTGATTACTTTTTTTTAAAGGGCTTGGAAGCAGAGTATGGGAAGTATAGCTTAAAAAGTCAGAACATGAAAATAAACACTAATTATTTATAATTTTTTCTGCTAGGCAAACGGGCACCCAATCTCTCCACACCACTCAATTCTTGGAGGAACTGCGTAAAAATCCAACGCTGGGCGTGATGAGAGAGGAGCTTGCAGCCCTTCTTCAGGAACATGTGGAGAAAAAAGGGATTCCAGCAGTGAGTTTTAGCATGTTATGTTTATTTAGTGAACACAAACAAAACAGGAAGGGATAAACATATGGGCTATGGGCTGGACAGGACGAGCAGTCTTCAAATAAATGACAACCCAGAAAAAGAAAGACAATATCAACTCTTTTCTCCAGAAGACACTGATCTACAATATCTCTCTAAAAACAAAACACATTATTACCGAATGCTCATCTAAATGAAATACAAGCCCAGCTTCTCCCCAACAGCATGTGGGGTTCTCTCTATCAGACTGTGGACATCACCTTTTCTGCTCTCTAAATGGTGCTAGAGCTTTACCCCAGAGACAACGCACTTTATGGGACAATACAGCTACTTGAAAAAACCCTGCAGATACGACAACGTAGCAGTAGGCTGATTCACAGAAACCCAAACGTCGCTGCATCAATAGCAGCATCATAGTATCTAGGACCCAAACAGTATCCATAAAAAATGTACTGACACTTTTTATTACTTTTGTAGGAGAAGATTTGAAGTCGGCGTTTCGGAAAAAAAATCAGTCATGGTTAAAGTTTTAATATGCTCATACTCAGGTTCTATTGACTGATTTCCTATGCTATGTATAGATACAAAAGAGTTGGAAAATATTATTTGATTCTGATTTTTTACTCCTTTTCTGCTCTTGTGTGGCTTATTCTACTTAGGTACAAGTTAAGAGGGATGACTTTCTTGTAGAGTACTTATTATGAGAATTGGGTTCTGGGGTGTTTGGAGGGTCCGGGAGTGGTTTGATTAGGCAGGAGGTAGTGATTTAGTAAGGTTGTTTTGTTTTGTTTTTCTGTAAATGATGTGTGTTGAATGTTTTACTGTTTGGTTTAAACAAGCACTAGACATTAGCATTATATTTATTAGGGTATATCAAAGAAAATTTTGATAGGTCATAGTGTAGGTTCATTAAATTATACAAGTGTATAACTCCATAAATTAGATCTAGTCACTCAATGAAAGAAGTTATTTAACCCTGGAAAAGAAAGTTATCAAGGGATTGAACCATTCCTCTCATAAACAGAGTGGAAAAAGAAAACAAAGTGGTCACACCTGCTTCCAGCAACGCCACTGTTGTCATGGTCATCACCATCACCGCCGTCCTGATTGCTGCTCTCACTATTGTTGTAAAGGGAAAGGAAACCAATCAGAAAATTGTAAACTGGCACAAGATTTTTCATGGGTGATAAAAAATAGTTCAGGCTTTTAGTTTTTTGTTGTTGTTTTTTAAATTCATTTCCAGCAGAGATTGGTTATTTTGTTGGAGCTGACTAAGTTTGTTCTCCAAAATTTCCTAAAGCTCTTTACCAATGTTAACTGTTACTTTGTAATTATTTTTCCTTTTATTATTTTACTTCCTTGGTCATTTTTGTTACAATAATAAGTGCAATCAAGAATAAAAAAAGGAGTGAAAACATGTTTTTAATGTTTTGTTTGTTTGTTGTTTTTCTTTACTATGCTTCTGACTTTGATTAAAAGAATTATTTTGTTGTTATTGTTATTCTTTTTTAATGACCTGTCTTTCTTCACTGTTGTTCAACTAGTTATTATCAGAAGATTGACAAGATAGCTTACGTGGGAAAGTGCTGGACTTTATTCACAGGTTTGAGTTTATTTGGTGGATTTCATCGTCTACTTGTTTGGTTGGTGTCAGTAGAATGTAAATGACTGACACAAAAGTCATTGTGTGCCTGCACTGTCTCTGTGTGGCAGCATGTAAAATGGTGAGATATTAGTTTTGGGACCCAAAAAAAAGGATAAAACCTAGATCTAGTTGTTGATATTGGATTTTAAGAAGCAAACCAACCAACCACTTTCCAGTTTCACTGACAAGTATATAAATGAATCTTGTTTTATGGTGTTCTAACTTTTTCCCCCCATGTGCTGCTAATCAGGGCCAACGAGGCATCAGTGACCAGGTGCTACAGAGCAAGCTCTCCATGCTGCAGACTCAGAGACAGGCCAACATCCAGGTCAGGACAATCAACTTGTGTGGTTTTATAGATGTTCCCAATTTTAAATCTAGTATTCCCCCTATAAAGCAAAGGGTTAGGTGTTTTTTTTCTTAAAATGTAATCAGATGCTGGCAGTGGACAGTCAATATGAAATGTAGGAGGTATCTTTTAAAATATCTAAGTTCAGCTTAGAAGTATTGTTAAGACATGCACCTTTAAAATTGTCTGCAACCGCCCCACAGCATGTAATTTCTATCCGCACATCACTGAATCAAGCTATGTGTTTTATAATGGTTTAGAAATATCCCAACTTCATGGAACTGAGGGATGGATTCAACAAGCGTGCGACTAAAGAAGCTCGTGAGCGATACAAGCAAATGACGATTTCTCCTCGAGGCCCACCCCCCAGAGGTAAGAGAACATAACCCTTTTATCAACTTTATCTTTCAATTTTCTCTACACCTAATATTATATCTATTTTTTGTTCAACTATATAAATGTTTTTTTGCCATCAATGTAACATCAATGTATTATTGTAGTAACAATAAAAGTAGATGTAGTTTTTATATATCGTCACCTGACATATCTTCTTTTCGTTTTGAGATAATAACAAATTAGGGCCTGTTTTGCTGCTGCAAATCATTCTTTTGTTTTTCTATAGGTAATTAAAAACAAGATAACCCATTATAATTTTAACTTCAACTTGAGATTGGATATGATTTGCTCATGTCAAAATGTAACATCTCTGAAATATGCCACAGTGGTGATATATAAAAAAGTTTTATCTTCAAAATTAAATGTATTATGTGTTTTTGCTGTTTTAAACATGAAAAACGTTCATTCATTAATAACCTATCTTTGCACAATCCATAAGAACAAAAAAAGATTTTTTTTGCCATCTACTAAGATTGCTTTGTCACTTTTGAGACACTAATGCTGCAATGCTATCTCATATATATGCATACTTCTTGCTTTTTTTTTTTTTTTTTTATCTCTTTTAACTAAAGGAACACAGAAAATGTGAAAAATATATTTGTACTGATCAGGTTTATGAAGTCAAATGTGCCACAAAGGAAACTCATGTTTTGGTGTTTAATATGTATCGCACATCAATAATAATCATTTTGTTACAAAGTGATAATAATGATGTCAGAAAGAATAGATGTGTGATCTTACCCCAGGGGTGATTTTTTTAGTTTTCTTGTTGATGTACCAGTACAAGTATATCAGAAAGATAGAAGAAACTTAAGATAAGCCTCTCTGCTTGCCTAATTATATACTTGGTGTTTTTAACTCATTTTATTTTCATTTTTTTTCCACTGTGTGCGTTTTTCTTGCAGGACCTCGGAAAAAGCTAGGTATTGTTTTGCTTTGTCTTTTTCTTTTCTTTTCTCATTGACTTCTGTATTGTTTGCTTTATGAGTTAAGATTATACATGCTGTATTTGGCTTTTATCATTTTTCTAAGTTTTGATCACAGTGCAAGAACTTTGAGTAGCCTGTTATTTTGCCAGTATTCAATACAATAACATCATTAGCATCTTGGCATATACACATTGAAGAATATATTGCATTTCTTTATCAATTGTCATTTTTTTGTCTGTCCACTTTGCCTCTGTTTGAAGCACCTATAAGGGAGTGTGTAGGTAAAGACAAAGCAAGCTCAGTCTTTGACCAATGTGACATAACTGATTCATAGTTTCATGCTAAAAATAAAGAAATCTGGGAATCCCTGTATGAATGATCATAATAATGCATTCAAAACCAACCTTAAATATATAAATTTTTGGGTTTTGAGTGCTTCACTCTTAACCTTGTCAAGGCTTTGTCCCGGTGTACCAGGATGCAGGCTATGCTATTCCACTATTTGAGTCCTTAGTCATGTACTAAAAATAATTGCTCTGTTTATAGACTATTTGTTGGTCATACAGCTGATCAAGTTTGGCATGACCTTTTTGTTCCGGATGATGAGGAACCAGATTATGCATCTGATTGTGATAGATCTAACAATTCAAGTGATAGTGACAATGAAAGCATTTGTTCCAATGAATCTAGATCTAGATCTAAATCTTCTAGTTCTAGACCTGAATCTGTAGTAAGTAAGAAAATGGGCGTGGTCCTCAACCAGCTGATAATGGAGATCAAGTGAATGGATTAGACCTAGACTCTGGCAGGTCGAGTACCTTTACTTTTCCCAAATTTTCAGACATTTCTGACTGTTAGTTTGCATGCAATTGATAGGTATCTGAAAGTATGTCTTTTGGACATAAAATAGGTCAGGAGGTCAGGTAAAAGGGAAGATCTGCTCCATTGGCTTGGGCTTGAAAGGGTTAAGGTGCATGTCAAAGGTCAACATTGAGTATACTTCTGCAGTCACAGAATGAGGATCATAATTATAGTATAAAGTTGTGAAAATAAAACAATTATTGTTCAATTGTAGCCTACAATTTCTTATATTCATTTCTTTCCACTCCTTTTTTTGTTAATTTTTTGTTTCATATTTGAAATCTGGAATGGGCCTTTAGCATCAAACATTTAACAGCAAATCAATCCTTTCGATATTAAAATGTATAACATAGGTGAACATTGAATATAATAACTGCTGGTTTTCTTATTTGCCACACATCCGATCATTTATTTTTATTTTTTGGGCAATGCAAATTCCTAAGTCTATGTTAGACCATATCATAAATTATGTGCACATTAACATAGAGATAGGTGTTTCATATTCATCTATTAGTAAGCCCTGGTCAACATAATTAACACTAAATTAATCTTTAAAAAAGAAATATCTTACATTTTGTTTCACAATTGTCATCAAATATACCAAAGAGTTATATTATTCTAGGGTCTAGATTCAGAATCCAGAGACGAAGATCAAGGTTTTCCCATCATTTTCTATGCAAAATTAAATTTTTGGAAGGAAATACTAATCTTTGTTTTTTTTTTCTTTCTATGCAGTGTCTAAAATCTAAAATCTATGGAATTGGGAAAGTTTTCTTAATCTAGGAAAAGACCCCAGTTTTAAAATCATTTTTAGATTAAAAAAAAAATTTGTCTCTAAGTTATGTTGGGGATTGTTACATTCTTTGTTAGTTAGATGCTGTTTATGAGATTTAAGATAGGAGAAATATTTGAAAGCATATTTTCTTCTGTTTTTTTTTTTTAAACCAATTTTAAAGATCAAAATCTTCAATATTTTACTGTAATTAAATGCAATATTCAATGTTGAGAAACTTCAAAAAGACCTTTTTCTTTATAAAGAAATTTTGTCACCTTTGAATGTTCCATGCAACTTATCTTGACTGGTATGAAAAAAAAATTATTTGACTCTATAGCATTTTTCAAATGACAAATTCACAGGCTTTGTTTTTATAAAAACTATAGAATTGTATAATATATGTTATTATGTAATCAAGCTTACAAATGGGGGATGAATTGGCAAATTGTTATACCTGCTTTTGCTTGGTGGAAAAGAATTTATTTTATGATTTCGATTTATACAAATTTGAATTTCAAAATAAATGTGCATGTTTTTTAGTATATCTCATGGGTTCTTAAGGAAAATTGTGAACATTTAATTTTTTCGTTGCTGTATCCCAGATCTATCTCCCGAGTTCTCCCACCACCACGTGCACGCGTCCCCCGCATCGGTGAACCCCCGGGCTGGTCCCCCCCACCCTCAGCAACACCTGAAGGCACCACAGCGAGGCTCCCCCGGGCGCACGCAGCCTCAGGTCTCCGCCAGGAGTGTTGGCCAAGAGAAAAGTCCCAGACAACAGCAAAGGGCCCCGACTCCACAGGGCCGCAAGACACCGCTGTCTACTGGGTAGGTTTGTGCATGACTGACATTCCAGTTTGTCATTCATATTGCATGGCTGACGTCTCAGTTTGTTGTTGGGGGCCAAGTTGGCAAAAGGGGTAGAGCTTTGAGCCTCTAGGTGGACGGTACCTGGTTTGAACCTATGACGTGGCAATTTTATTTTTCAGATTTTGTCTCCTTTTGCTTGGGTCGGTGTCGAATTGGTGTGAGCATCTGAGACAGGAGCCCTGTTATCACCTCTTTGCTTTTATATGACAGTATGTAAATTTGTCAGATGTTAGTCTTGGAACCCATATGCAAATTAGCCTTTCTGGTGATATTGGACGTTAAGAAACTAAAAATTCAGTTTGTTGACCACTTTTTACATCACTGACATCTCAGTTAATTGACAATTTAGTAATAATGACATCTCAGTTTGTTTACCTCTTTATCTCTTTTGCATGACTGACGTATCTGTCAGGTATGAGGTCTCTCTACATATGTGCTCATGGGGGTAGGTAAAACAATTTTTTTCTAAATATGAAGTAACAGGTGTACAAACAATATATTGTCATTTCAGGACAACCACAGAGTGGACCAGTACTCAGTTTGACAGCGAAGACGAAGACGGTGAAAGTGAGGAGGAAGAGCAAGTGTCTCGCGGAGGGAAAGCGTTTGAGGGTAGGGGGCCACGAGCGGACTAGGTCACCGGCCCAGCACGAGGCCCAAGCCCCAGCCCCCGAGGCCACCAGTCCCCCAGCCAAAGCTCCAGGCCACGGCTGATTCAGTCCAGACCACTCAACAACAGCTCTCAGGAGGATGCTGATATAGACGACCTCATCGAGTCAGACGGGTGCGCGTCACAGATTATGTTGCTGTTTTATACTTTGTGACCTCAGTGAAATTGCCTAACTCTTTTTTAAGTACTAAAGGTACAGCAGTGCAAAACTATAGCGGGACCATCGCTTCTGAGGGACATTTAAAGAATCTCCGTTTTTCTACCATATAAAGCTTATATTATTGCTTGGGTTTAAGGGGACAAGGAAATGGTGAGCTTGGATACAGCGGGAGAGGGGGGTAAGCTTTGTTTCCAAAATAATGATCAGTCAACCTGTACATCATTGTGATGCGTCAGTCAGAATCCTTAACACAAAATTTTCCGTCTTTGCTAGGCTAGTTAACTTAAAGAATGTGAACGTGTAGTGTGATACCAGAGATTATCTAGAGTCTCTGGTGATGCTGTGTGTGATAATGCAGTGGGGGAACTGACGTTCAACAGGCATGCAATCAAAGATGTGACGCTGGGATTGGTCAGCCCACTGATGAATGAGATGGAACTAACAAAAGAGATAGAGATAGAAAGAGATAATCTGTTACGCTCTTGGTTAGGCCTAGTCAATTACTGACTCTGAGTAACTTTGCACAAACAAAAGAAGATCGAGAGCAACACAAAAACAAACCTAATGAACTAAAGATAGAAGCTCATGAGTCTCGTTAATTTTATTGTGTTATAGGGAGATAATGAAATAATGTTTAAAAATTGGCTTTTCGGTAATGTTTTTCTTGTCACTACTACATAGCAGGGCTTGCTTACAGCGAGATATTTATTCTGGAACCAAAAGTCCTTCTATAGTCATGTTTTACTGTATTAAGTATTTTAAAAATGAGATTGGTCACTTTACTACAGCTGAGAGGACACTTTTGTGATGGCTCAGGGAAATAAAGCATGAGTCTGGTCGGACTGACCGACCTTGTAGAATATAATTGTGGCTTCAGAATGGAAACATATTTTTAGTTAATACTGACTTAAGTACTCCTTCCCTAATTGGGCCTAGGGGGTCATCAGGCTTGGACTTCTATCCTTCATTTTATTTGATCTGCAGCTGCATGATGTGCTACAATTCAGATCCTCATCGACAATATTGAGATATTTGAAGAATTTGAATCATTTTAACTTTTAAAATAATCACAGTATGTAAAAATGATCTATCTTGATCCCGAGCTTAATTTTCTTATGCCATCACACAATTTAATTTTATGTATTGCCATTTACATTCTAAAGTTACAGCCTGAAGATGTGTAGAATTACCGGAGTATATAAAAAAAAATATTATCTTTTTTTTAAAGATTTTGAAATTACGAAAAAGCTGTTATTTTTATTTTTATTGTAAGAATGAGCCCCCTTAAAGATAAATATTGAACTGTTATTTACAAGGGATGTCTTAAGAATAAAACAATTTTTATTTCCTGTTTTAATGTAAATTTGGAAAGAGCTGAAACACTTGCTATAAGTATAAGTATAAGGGAATTTCTTTTCTTAAGACTTACTGTTATCTAACTCCTGTGATGGTTTCTACACCCTAGCACTTTTTGAAATGGAATTGCTGGACTGTGTAAATGCTATGTCTCATGTCTAGTAAGTACAAGGATATCATATATTACTAGTAAAAAAGTGCCCAGTCCTGGGTATAAGTTAACCTCACCGCTGTCCTTGCTATCCTAGGTGTCTAAATGCATTAGATCTCATTTGTTTCAGTGAGGAGAGACAGACAGGTGGTGTGTCCAGTCTACGCAACAAAATAGAGAACCAGTTAGGTGTAAGTATCCTTGTTTTTTTAATGGTTTATTACCTTTTCCAACTGATATGTAATTCCTCAGAAGAATTCTCAAAATCTTCTGGATTGCAAAAAGAAGCGTATTAAAACTGTGTCTCAGAAAGCGCACAAGATAACTAATAAATACAGTTTGTGTTCTTATAACAACCAACTGGAATGATGGAAGGGAAACATAGCAGCAGAAAACAACAAGTAAAGATAATAGACCAACAAAAGGGATTAATTTATGGAAATTGACAGAGCCATTGAAAGTAGCAAAGGGTTAGGAAGTGTGGAAGAGTAGTATCGATTACATAACAAAGAATATTTTCGATTTGCCTTGTTCTAGTCATCGACAAAAATTGAGAGAGAGAGTTTTTTCGCCATGGATAAAATCTGATAAGATTTATATGATTCTTTAAAGTTTAATTGTTGCTATGCTATTATACATTTGATTGAAATGTTTTCTTTTGTTGTGGAGGACCTTCAAATAGATGCTAGAATAAGCAACTTTGAAATTCTCACCATGAAGTAAAAGGGGAACTATTCATAGAGAAGTTACGAATTCAATTTATAAAAAAATTGAGACACTCACCTATATTTAAAATTGTAGCGACACAACAAAAAAACACACAAAACTCCCACTCTTTACCAAAAGGCTCGCAGCCCTGGGTCAAAACCGTTTGGTGGCTATGACGTTGCTCCTGGAGCTACTGCAGGCAAGAAGGTGAGAGTAAAAGTGTTAGTTTTAAAAGTTGCAGGACTAGTTATTATTTTCTAAGACGTGTTGATGAAACTTAAGACTGTTCAGTGAATAAGTTGCACCAATTAGTGTAAGTCTCTCCTCTTGCTTGATAAGCTAACTTTAACCTAAAGTAGAGCTCATGTCTTCTTACTATGTTCCATAAATCATGGTAAATTCACATTTCTAATAGAAGAAAAAGGATGAGAATGAAAAAAGAATGAGTTTGTAGTAAAGAGAATCATCTCTCTTTCCTTGTGACAAGCAGAATAAAAAAAAAGTAATCTTCAGTTTAAAATGATACCTTACACTTCTAATGAATCTAGTGTAGATCTGTATTAAATTCTCTATCTGTATTCTCCCACTCCAAGTTCTCCAAGACAGTCCGAGTCTGTCAACGTTAATCTGCTATCAAGTTTGTCATTTGTGGTTCACCCCCACTCCCTCTGTATTTGCTCAGGCGGCTGAGTCAGAAGAAGAGAGTGATTGGGACGACACAGAGCCTTCTCGTAAAGCCCCTGTGGCAGCCAAGTGAGTTTGGTATATTATATGAATATGATATTTGCTTGTTGAAATGGAAAAAAAGGTGTTCTATCATAATTATTATATGTACAGTTAATGAAAGAAGGTCCCAGAAAAGAAGATTGGGTTTAGTAAAGGTCAGCTTTTAAGTCAGCTCAATGTGCTGTGTCACTGTAATTGAAGAGTGTGATCTCAAAATTTGGTTTGGTCCAGTTTACTATTTTGTGAAAAAAAAACCCAGGTAAGTTCAAATATATTTTACAATGTGTTCATCCAAATGATAAAACTAACAAGAAATTGAGCAATATCTCCAAACTTTTTTTTATGTGTGATAAATTTTGAAGTGACTATAAAAAACAACTCTTAAATTGTTTTAGGACTAACACATTTATTAGTCTGTGGAGATATGAGAGAAACAATTGTCAATGATGTCAATAAAAAGTCGACCAGATTTATTTAGTATTCTTTTAACTTGAACTTAGTTAAAGATGACTGTAATAGAAGTGTGTCTGTAGGATCAGGGAAATCGTCTATGGCAAAATCTTTAATTTTTTTCACGTCCAGGAGACCCCCAGGACCAGGTAGAGCCAGCACGGATGTCGCTTCTTCCAACACGTATGGGACGAGTGCCTGGGGAGGATCCTCCTCACGCGCCGCCAGCACAGTTAGGGGAGACAATGCACACAAGGACCTGAGGGACAGGCGCTCCACCTCGCGCAGCTCGTTTGCCAGCGTTACTTCTGTCAGCTCGGACGACGAGATGAATCTAGACAACATCTAAAACTTGCTTGTTTCTTTAAATCTTTGCCTACCTACCCAGAATTTGTATGCATTAATAGTCAGTGATGAATCACCTTCACCTGGCTTGAGATTCATGGTTACAATTTTCTGAAAGAACAAGTCGTCATTTGCTTCTAACCGAAGAAGATGTTTGCAACAATCAGCCCTCTCTTTCTTCTGATCAGCGGTCAATAACCTTGGTACCCATCGAGCTGAGACCTTGTTCAGATTGAGGTGATCATGAAGAATCTTTTCAACTGAACCTACGCTGATCCTGGTTTCACTTGCTAACTGTTTGACTGTTATTCGACTGTCCTGCTTTACTAGTCCCTCCACAGTGGACACGTTTTTCTCAGTCACAACAGATGTTGGCCGGCCTTCGCGAGGTTCATCCATCACTGACAAAAAGCCAGATTTGAACTTTCTCACCCAATGAGTCACCGAACTGTAGTTAGGGCACTTTTCAGCATAAAATTCTACCATCTGTTGATGAATTTCCGTGGAGGAATAGTCCTTTTAAGTGAAGGAATTTGATGACAGAGCGATATTCAACGGCCTCAATGGCAGACAATTTGTAAACAACAAATGACAACTTCCTAGGGGTTGTTTTACTTGATGCGCTAAAAGGTGCAGAAAAAAAATTCCGATTTTCCCCAAATTTTGCATGCCGTGTTCAACATAGATGATCTAGCTACCCACAAAATTTCTTTACTCTAGTACAACTGCTTCAAGGTCAAGCTAAGGACATAATGAACACCCCTCGTAATAGTCTATTTTGTGATCGGGACCCAAGACTGACGTATGACAATCGTATGTGCATGCATTAATAGTCAGTGATGGCTCACCTTCACCTGGCTTGAGATTTGGGAAGTGCTAAAAAGGAAGAAAATGAGGGGGATGGGGGAGATGTAGTACTTACTTGACGTTTTATTTATTATGTTTTAGTTTCTGAACTTTATTAAAAAGCACACAAGTAAGTTAATTTTACTCTCTTGTAGTAGGTAGCCTTTGTATATCAGACTTAGAGGATTCAGTTTGCTACAAATAAGACAATCCACTATGCTAATGGTTTCGTCTTTTTGTGATATTTAAACAAAGACCATTAATTTCCTTTTTCCATGTATAGCAGTAACACAGGAAGGAGAAAAGGAGTAAAGCACAAAGGAGCTGCTTGCCTTATAATTTTTCATACTTTTATATATTTAAATGTCTTTATGTTTACACAATAACTTATTCAACAAGTGTGCACAACTAATAAATATTTAGTTACAATTAAAATAAACATATTTCCTAAATGTGCTGTGAATATTTTACATACACTTTTACATCACTGCCTTTGCAGTGCAATTTAAAAATCTACACATTCAAGTCGGCAAATCTGTGACATTCATTTTTTATCTAAATGAATATGTCTCATCAACTTTGTATTATAAATTATTGTCTCTTCCGTCCATAGCAAAAGAGATTGTTTATTTTCAGTATCTTTTTATATATCAATCAGTATAATTATTTATAATTTGCCATTCAAAAGAGTGCAAAGATTTTTTTTACCAGCGTGATAATAATATGTATGTATTTATAGTATAATTTTAATTTACAAGCTAAACCAAGGATACATAATATAATAGTTGATGTAGCAGGATTCCTATAACTCTACTCCACTTGCTTTTAAAGATTACTTTCTATATATTAAAAAAAACAACAACAAAAACCCATCAAATATCAATACTCTCACTATAATATTGTTCCATTATACTTCTTAGAGTTTCAATATGTAGGTATTATATAACTTCATTCTCCCCTGTATATTACTTCTTTTTTTTTTTTATGAATTTGTACCTTGACTTATTTAAAAGAATTATTTTTTATCTTAATATTTTTTTCAGTATTTTTAAAGCACCTAATTTTTTTTTTTAGAATAGTATACACAAAAATGATTTGACAATATACAGGGCTAATTCCTGTTTAATACATTACAATATTAATGCAATACAGATAAAATCCATCCATTTCCAAAATTGTTTTAAGAAAAGACCTAGTCTCTACTTTTATTGTTAAGTGATTTGTTAAATTTTGGTTTCTAATTTACTCAGCGTAAGAAGGAAAATGAAGTAGATTTAGATCGTCATATTTTTTGTTTGCTTCTTTTGTTTTATTTTGTGTTTTGTTTCTGTTTTTTGTGCAACTGAAACAAAATCTATACTTACTTGGAATGATATTTCATCTAGCTTGTGTGATAATTCTATTTATTCCTTAATACTTTAAATAATACAACTTATTCTTTTTGACTTTCATAATTTTCAGTTTAAAATTCTAAAACCTTGATTATTATATTTTTGACCATGGCATAATGACATGAAATATTTTTTCCTTGACATTTATTTTTATTTGAAGAACAGATATAAAAGTTTGAGAAAGAAGAAATTGCTTAATATTAAATGTTTTTGTGTCTTTGTTGTTTTCATTGCACGGAAATGATGATGGTTGTTTACACAAAGTGCACAACAAAGTTTGAGATTTTTTTACATCTCATAAATTCCTAACTGAAATTGAAACTTTGTTTCCTCTAGTAGCTGTTTTGTTACATAGTTGATTGTACAGTACAGCTCGGATTCACTGAACCACCTTGTTCATTTTCAAACGTTCATTGAATGCATGGTTTGTTGAAGCCAGGTGTGGCTCACTTCTGCCAGTATTCTACCACCATTAAATTAATTTTTTTAGCTAGGGGTGTTGAGCCAATCACACTCCCAGCCATCTGCCTACAACTTTCCTTTTGCCTCTTCTTCACCAACCATACACACACACATCTCATATTTGAAACTGTTTAAACGGGTGGCTTTAATTCTTTGATCTCATATCTTGCTTGGGACTGACAGTCGTCCTTCAGCTGCCACTGCTCTCCCCCTTCTCTCTCTGCTTAGCATTGTGACACATCCCTTAAACTGTTCACTACACTACTATTATGTCATTCCTGGCTTTCAGGACAAGTGTTGTTTTTTAGCAACGACCTGGCAGATTTTTATTTGTCTAATTTTAGACTAGATTCATAATGCGTAGTTTGCAACTTAGTAAGTTTTCCGGCACTTCTGCTTTGGCTGTTGGAGGGTGTGTATGAGATTAGTTTTTTGGATCCAAGATAGTTTACTGTAGACAAAGGAGAGAAAAATCGGGAATTTTTATCTTTTCGTTGAATGTAGATCGTCTTTGAATCCGAGTTTGTTGTATTCAAGTTCCACAGTACATATAATGAAACAGTATATGGATAGTCTTTTAGATATTTTCTTTTGTATTTTATATCCCTCGTCTGCCTCTTGACACATGTACAACTGATCATATCAATAAGAGAACATTTTTTAAATTAGATGAAATGAGGCTGAGATTGAGAAAGATCAAAATTGATTTTTTTGTTTTGTTTGTTTGTGCGTTTGCTTTCACTTTTGGTGACAGGTTCTATCTGTTATAAGAAGAATCTAATGCGTTGTGGGGGTATGGTCAATCTGTTTCACTTGGGATATCATTAATCTTGTATACAAAACTTTGAATTGAGCACTTGCTCTCAATTTATATGGACTCCTCTGTTCCAAAGGGAAGTCCTGTACAGCATTGGTCCGAGCCCATGAACTTGAGGCTACATTAGACATGGTTGGGGTGCCTATGGAAAAGATACTTGATACGATTTTACCTCTGGGTGATGAGTGGTACACCCTCAATTGTAAGACAAACATTGTTGCAGAAAAGCGAAAAGGAGAGTGAAATTCTTTCTTATTGGATCGTTTTCACAAGAAGATTGTTTGTAGGCAGTTCAGGGTGGGCTTACAAGTTAGCTTCTTGATCAGGGATTAGGTTTCTCGCTTGTATTTTAAACACAAATTAGTCATACACTTTTATTTTTATTGTAGCTCTTAACCTCCAAAGAAATTCTCATTTCTTGCTTGTTACAGTTTCTGGATGTACATTTCTGTTCCATTCATTGTATCAGTGCCTTCATACATTTTATTCAACAGAATAATTATAATAGAGATCACTTAACTTACACATTCCAATGCCATATCTTAAGTGTAGTTGTTTTATTTGTTTTCTTGATAAATATCCAATGTGAAAAAACGAATGTAAATGCTCTTTTAATAAAGAAATAACAATTTTTTCAACATGAACTAGATCTATGTGTGGTGGCTTAGAAAATTTTAATTATAAATTGTGACAATTATAGCTTTAAGGTGGAAAAATATGTTTTAGTCACTATTAGATTCACTAACTTAAATAAAGACTCAGTTGTTATTAATAATGCGACGTTTGAACAGATAAAACTGTCAAGTATTCCATATAAGGGTAGAATTAGCATGCTAAAAAGATTGAAAATAATATGATCTACCAGGCTATGGACCTTAATTTTCCATGCCACCATGTATGTACCATTGTCCCAATATTGTCCACGTTTTTGTCTTGTTTTTATCATTTTGGATGCATCTGGCACTTCAGTGAAGTCTTTGTGCGTCTGCAACTCAACAGTCATTCCACTTTTTCATTCCCGTCCATTTTTAAGTCACTTTTTTTTACTCTTTTTTATTTTTTTTTATTTTACTATTTTTTTTAATTGACATTTACATATAGTGTGGGATAATATTGAACACTTTGACAATCCCAATTTGCCAAATATTTTTAATGGTATGATTTCTTTGACTTGTATTGATTTTAAAAGACTATTTTAACTGTGATTGTCTAATTAACCCATATTTGTAGTAATGATTAGCATATTTATGCATGTATATATATGATCCATTAGATTGCAAAGATAGATCTATGAATTCAATCTATATAATATATATTTTATAGGTCCATATTTATGTATTCAACCAGGCTCTTATTTGTATGTGTAGATTGTAACGGTGATAAATGTATATCTATGTTGAATAATAATGTAAAAAAATCGGGAGAGGGGGGAGGGCGGTAATTTCAATTTTCTTAATGTTGTCTTCAACAAATTTAGGTTTTCAGTGGTAAGGAGTGCTAAGCATGTTTCATTGATTTAAGTGTATTAAGGTTTGGATTTATATGGTTTTATAAAACCTCAACAAAACTATACAGGATTTTTTTTTTAATTTCATTTTTTTTTCATCCTCTATCCCAGCTTTTTTCTTTTATAAATTTTTTTTGAAACAAGAAAAGCCATAAAAAGATTCTGAATCTATTTTGTCCTTTGAATCTATGAATTAAAACTATGGATTCTTATATTTTTATATTTAAATTATTATCTTTATCGTTTTGATTTTTAAACAGAATGAAAATCATTATTATTGTCTTCGAGACATATAGATTATATGCTGTATGTCTGATTTTATGTGACAAGATGCCTCACCCACATACTTTGTACATCCAATTCCTTCTATGAATCCACCAATGCTGTGATTCTCCATGCCGCTTAGACGAAGAATCCATGTCGAGAATCTAACTGTGTACATGGGGCACTCAATACAGATTACATAAATCGTTATTAATTTCTCAAGGGGAAATTAACAATACACTCTCTTCATCCAACTGAAGCATGTAAAATTTAAGTTGAGTGAAAGAGTGATAAAACTCCTCCATTTTCGAATAAGGTCTGTTATGGTGATTAAAATAAAAATACCGCAAATTAATGTATCAGACACTCTTTAAAAAGTAATTGTTGTATCTTTTGCTGTTGTCTTTAGTGTCTGTTTGTCACGCTCTGTAGAAGTTTTAGTCTTAATTTGTAATTGTCATATAATTATATAGAATGGAATAATAAAGTCTTATTTATCCACGTAATTGAGTCACTTGCTATTTTTTTTTATTTATTATTTCTATATATTTGTTTGATTGCTGTTCAATTGTAAAACATGAAGTTATTTGTTTCCTTTTAATCTTGATTTTATCAGATAACAAACCTTATGCAAAGTCACTTAAGATACTTTTTTCTGATTAAATAGGAAGTGTGGTGGGGCTTGGTTTAAAGTGTTAGCTTCTGAAGCTTAAATTCAGGCGTTCAAGCCCTACTCTGGTCACTGCATTTTTTCCTACTGGTAAGTTCCGATACCACTATTATGTTACTGGTTGGGTAGTCCGTTCTCTGGTCCCAGCGCTATTTTGCAAAAACAATTTTTTTAGTTGTAGTAGTAGTAGCAGCATCAGTAGTACGGAATGAATAAGACCAGTTGATTGGTATGTTTAACGGAGATCTATACGTTTAACCCTGAATATCAAAGAGGTCCATGACAACACGTGACCAAGGATGCTCGGGGAATGAAGATGACTCCTTGGTTGATGGTCTCAGTTTCTCGAAAGTAGAGCATTTCTTGACCATGCTCTCTATCTGTGACGATATGTTGGGCCACCAGACTGAGGTTTGAACCAGCGCACGGCATTTCGACATCGAGGTGGCTTTCGTATAGTTTGTTGATTATCCCTAACCGCATGTTGGTGGTAATCACATCACGCTCATTGAATCTTCAATGATTATATGGTGTTGATCCCCCCCAGTACTGATGAAGGGGAGAATGGTAACATGGTAACGTTTCGGATAGAACTATGATTGGATGCCATTCCTCAACTGATGGTCCTAGGTACTATCTTTATACATATCTTTACACTATCTTTATACAAAGCGTAAGTGCAACGTTGTGTAAGCTTGCGAATTATCTTAGGATATGCGGATAGAAGGCTAACGACGAATTGTAAACTACCAGTACCACGACGTTGTACTTATGACCCATAGACACTTAATGAGGAATTGTAAGAAGGCACCTTGCGTGAATGGTCAATTCCTACTTTCTATTCTAGTCAGTGCAATAACCATAAAACCTAGCCTAGAGCAGCCACGTCCTCGATCAAACTCTTAGAGTTCCATAACCATGGAGTAACAAATGTTGGGGGTTGGCGATGGGGAAAGAAAGATTTGTTTGATTTCGACCATGGCTTACCGATGTAGCACGCCACTAGCCAGCGCAACTCAGAATCTTTTCTCATTCTCCCTTTTCATCTTTTCGATTCCATTTTCTGTTTAAGAGTCTATAATGTTGTCATTGGTAAGGAGCCCATGGCATGTAATGGCTCTCCCTCTCTGTCGTCCCCATAAGGTGTTTCTGGGCTCGGGGGTTGGTGTGATTTCGGACACAGCGAAATTCCAGTCTGCATCTGAGGGGGTATCATTGCTGTATTAGGCAATTCACTTAAAAAAAAATACATGCGTGGACAATTGTTGAAGAAATCAGGTCATGACTGCCATCAAAAAGTAATAGCTGGACCTAACTCATCTGTGCGGAGCGTTGGCACTAGCTGGATCTAGACTAGGTTGCATTTGATTCCAAATTAATGATGGACATCGGGAATTTTTTCTATAATGCGGATTACTTCTTCAACAAGAGAACATGACAGTAACCATGAATTATCAATGTTATTAACCATGTGGTAATTATTAGGAGGCTGTCATACTAGTGTTATTTTTTTAGTTGGTTAAATGTGTATCAATGATAATTACATTTTTGTGGACATACAATTAATTTTTTTCTCTTTTGGGTTGCGTTCAATAGCGCAAGTACTTTTTGATGTGTCATCAACACGGCAAGACTCCGCCTCAGATTTTAGAGTGTACCCTTTTTATGCTCACAGTGATCTGAGTTAGTGATGCAGAAGCCACCAATCTGCATCCAAAGGTGCATTTCTTGTTTCTTTTCATCGCTTGATGACATGGCAACTGAATGTCAATGGAATTTCTGTATTTCCGATACACTTAAGGGTTTGGTCTCACTATGGCCGATTTATAGGCTACATGTATTTGAGCGGATATTTTCTTATCTTTTTATGACTACTCCTTATAGTTTTTTTTTATTTTCTATAATTTTTTTATTAGGATTGTCGTAGTTATTATTTCTGACACAGAAGGGCGCATAAAGTAGAGCTAATAATAGGTTAAAAAACCCTGTTCAGGTTTTCATAGGTTCAATGCACCATCACAGTCAGGGAGAAACCGAAACTAAAAGTAGAAATAACGCGAACTTTCAATTTTTTCAAAATAAGAAACAAAATTACGCTGGAAGGTCTTTATTATAGATCATTTTGGATGTAATAATTGATGGCTAGGGCTCCTAATTACATTCATACAAGACATTGATAAAACAACTAAGTTTCAATCAAATGAAGGGAAACTCGAATATCTTCAGATACTCACATTTTTAAATGACTCAATCTAACAATCATCTGACATCAAACCTAGACTCTAGATTTCTAGATCTAGATCTAGATCTAAGCCAACATCTAGATTCTAATCATTCTATAGGCCTGCGAGGAATACCACTAGATCTA
The DNA here is from genome assembly GCA_003991915.1 of Elysia chlorotica. Classification (NCBI taxonomy): domain Eukaryota; kingdom Metazoa; phylum Mollusca; class Gastropoda; family Plakobranchidae; genus Elysia; species Elysia chlorotica. The sequence goes on along the minus strand of RQTK01000018.1, from coordinate 673,134 downwards.
GCTCTAGATATAGATTTATGACTTCGATTTGTTTCCCTTTTTCCTAGGTATCGATTTATAATTATTTATTTTTAGCCGATTAGGCCTAGATCTATATTCACATTAATAATACTTTTGGTACAAATTTGTCACGATCATCTCGGCTCCTGAGCATCACACTATATGTTATTATTGTTTTGATTATGAAAAGATGATAACATTCAGGTTTTAAATTAGCTAATTACCAACCAGTTTAAAACTGTAAAGAGTTCTTTGGATTTCGGTTCTGGTAGTGGGCAGTATCAAGTATTTTGTCCCTTTCAGATCTGTTGCATCATTTCTCATATAAATTAGCAATTTTAATTTATTTCCTTTGATGTTTCAATTCTTTAGAAGTGAAAGAATGTCTCTGATTAGATAGTTTATTATAAAATCATAATTTAAGAAATGTAGACAGATGCAATTTAAAGTTTTAAAGTACACAAGAACAATAAGTACAAGTAACAAGTTGTATTGCATTGGCATCTTAAAGCAAATTTAACCAATCCAGCCAAAACAGGATTTATCAGTTGAGCCCACAAGTTTGAAAATGTGTTCGTAAACGTCAGGTATTTTAAGTTTTTTTTTACCCTTTCTCTTTAAATGAATTAAACTAGGTTTTTAAAGTAAATCTTAAAAAAAAAATTCACTGTAAAACAGTTTGTTGTAAATACTTCAATTAATCCTTTGATAACAAGCTCATCAACCAATGTTAAAAAGACATTTATTTTTGTTCATTTTTTGCTTACGTCTGCATATATAATATATTTCACAGAGCATCTATAAAGTAATCCCTTTTAAGTTTCAAATGTAGATAAAATAAGAAATTAAAATACGTCTAGCTACCTCCTGTAAAATGCTATGAAGGCCTGTGAATGTAGCTTGAAACAAAATGAAGACATGTATAGGGATTTTTATTCTTCTAATCAATTTTGATATTGTTTGTTAAGTATAAATTACAGGAAAGGAGGCAATCATGAGTGTCTACACAAGGACACAAGCTTCAGAGGAGAGAAGCAGCCTTCCTCCAGAGCCACTTCAGTCCCCAACAAAACAGAGACAAAGCACCCTTGAAGAAGCCCTCTCTGTGCTATCTAGCTGTAAGATGGTTTATAAAGTACAGTGGAATCTGCTGAAAACAAATCCCTGGGGGACCTATTGGGGAAGGAGGGGGGAGGGCGGATATTGGTGCATTGGTGCCTAGGATAGCTTAAATTAAGAGCAGTAATTCATCAATCTTAATCAGATTAAAAAAAAACAACAGATTCCACTGTAAAAGTAAAAGGTTGTTAAAAACATTGTCTGTTAAACCTTGATTTTTAAATATTGTGATATTTCTTCTAAGTTGAAAGCGATTTCAATTAATAAATATTAAACAGGGAATTATGTCAAATTAACTTTTAATTTTCTTCTTTTATTTTCAATTATAAGTATAATTACTAAGTTTAGTAAGAGGCAACTCTCGGAACAACTTAATTTCAAAGTAAAATAACCAAAATATATGGGGTTTCGTTTATTTGGGAGGGTAGCCAAATTAGCAATCTGAATGTAGGAATGGTGGAATTGGATTTGTGTCATGTTTTTCAGCATTTGTTGATTTGTTTTGGCAGTGGACACAACAGCAAGTCTTCGAGGAAATTTAAAATTCAGTCTCACAGTTGAAAGTCTTGTGAAAGTGGCCATGACAGATGGTTTGAACCCAGAGCAGATGATGACTCTTTTAACAGTCATTGGTAGTCACAACCCCAAACTAAGTAAGTGGTGTAAGCTGTCCTGAGTTGAATGTAAACTTAACCTTCTATACACTATAATCTTTTAGTATTTAAAATGAGAAAACACAGAATGGGGATCAAGGATATCCTAAGCTCAGTAATCCTGCTGACTTAATTAATTATGCTAGGATTTGGATCTGCCCAAGGTATAATTCTGGCTGTGTTTCAAAACCCATCCCGACATTCTGCTTTTAGGTACTTTATAAACTTTGAATGCTTTTTTTCAGCACATTTGAAATTTATAATACTCAAAATGAATTGTGCTACTGCTATAGTAACTATAAGTTATTGTGAAAATTATTTCATAAGAATACAGAAACCCATATTAATTGTATGTGCTCTTTTTTTTTGGCAAGTCTGACTAGACCTAGTGTAGTAAGTACAAAAGTGCTATAAACTTTAAACTCCTGACTTTGTATTGTGTAGTTTTTACTATTCAAGTAATAGAGCAATTTCCCTTTCATTCTTTTTATTCTTTTCTTTTTCTTGTTTTGATAATTCTCAGGCCAGGTTGTGCGCAGCAAGCTCGTGAAATGTCTGATCCCCTCTCACAAGGTTCCTCAAGCGGCCGTAGTCAAGGTTATCTACATGATTACAGCTAACGCTGTATCTGGGGCAACAAACCTACATGTAAGTTGGAAGGCTTTTTCTGCTGTCAACATAGCTGCCAACCAGTGCGTATAATACACATATAGTATGTATTTGACCCCTCGCCCCTCACCGAGCGATGGCTTATATAGGCTCCTGGTAGCCTACATTTGGTATACCCCATTACCACAGTCTTGCTGTTAACAAAGCTGGCCAATCAGATTCGTTCTTGGGTAAAAAATGTCCAGCATTGGCTTGGGTGGGGCGATTCTCATCATTCATCCCCTCAGTGTTCTAAAGACACACGATTGTGTAGGTGTAATCCTTGCCCAGAGCTTATATTCTTAATTTTTTCAGGAAAAAAACAACAATGATAATATTTATGTATTGAGCGCTTTCCCTTCGCAAAACTCAAAGTGCTTAACAACATTTTAAGCATAATCACCAAAGTGTTCAATATTATAATAGAGTCATGTAGAAGCATTTACATACGCAATGCCCTAAAATGACATAAAAAATTGCATAGAAATATTATAAAAGGTTCTCAAGGTTATGCACAAATAATTGTTATAAACACATGTTATTAAAACTTAAGAAACAAGTATATTTTAAACACATTGATCCTATTAAACATTAATATAGATCTATCACAGGGTCAGAAATGGTGAAATATTAAGTACTAATGTCGGATAAAATGAGAGTAGCAAAAGAGGAAGAACAGCTGAGCGTAAGAGTTAAAACTATTAGCCTGCTAAGTTAAGTTACTGCATCATAGTCAATTCGTTTGAATTTCAATTAAAAAATGAGACTTTGAAAAGATGCGTTTTTAGTTTAGATTTGAAGAGTGTTAAATACCCAGAGGGTCAGTCCTTTTTCCTTAGTCCTTAGCCAATTCTTTTTTTGTTGTATGATAATTTCTCGTTTTTTTTTTTTTGTTTTGTTGCTTTTTTTTTTCAAAATCGTTTTAAACTTAATTAGTGCCGTACAGCCTTGTGCAGAGAATAATGGACCCAGTGGGCGATGAGGACTATATTATGAATCAGGTTTTCATCTGCTACTGGATTCACACCGTTGTCGAAGGTGAATCAACTTCAGCTTCTGTCAAAAAGTTGGATGCAGATCAATTGACATGAAGTCTGATGTTGTACTATATTACAAGTTATTGTTCTTTTGATGGGCACACTTTATTTCTGCTAGCGTGGCATCATTTGAATCACAGAAGGTCAATTCCCAGTCAGCTAGGTTTAAGTCATGACCTTGGTGGACATTGTTGCCTAGGTCGTTATCTGCTGATACAATTCTTAGTGCATTGACAATCTATATTGGGTCTTGACAACTAGAATCAAGTGCCACAGTACTTGTAGGCTTGAGATATGCTCTTCCGCCTTTCCTTTTCCACAAGACTTTTCAAAGCATAACATTGATCATGTCCGACACATGCTTTATATTATAATATTGGATATAGAACAATGTAAACTAACTTGCGTCGACTTGGCTTTCAAGATTGGCATTGACATCACCTTACACGAACAACCCATGACCTCTTATGACTATTTTTTAACGGTTTATTTATGCTGTTGAATTGATTTTGTTTTGTAAATGATATTTCATTTCTTATGATAATATTGTTATTTTGTACCATTTTTTAACTATAGCATGGAAAACTAATAAAAAAAAATCTAGTAGTCTGACTAAACAGGCCTAATTGTGGTCCATACTTGTCAAGATAATACTTTAATACTGACATTAGGGCTGAAAATATGACAGGAAACGTATGAAGTGGTGCATTGGTTCCATCCATCCAGTTCATTTTTTCCCACCATTTCAATAACTTTACTTGATTTTTGCTTTGAAAGCTTATGATGTATGGTCTGTTATGATTAATTGTTTGAATGTGTCGCCCATCTTGCCATCCTCAGAGCTTGTTGCTGCGCTGGGTGTTGGTGGTATTTGATCACCTTGATGCCTATGAAAAACTTCATCGTCTCTATGGTCTAATCTTCATGTTGATTGACTCTATGCGCTTGGTAAGTCAAAGCCTCTGCTGACTTCAAAACTTGGTTTCTAGGCTAGGTCTTTAAAAATAAGTTAACCAAGCCAGACTTTTAATTTAAAAAAAAATTATTATTAGAAAAAAAGAACATGTTGATAATGCAAATATTTTTTAACTGCACATTTTTCACTTAGTGCATTCTGGCATAATGAAATGCATAAAATTCGCAGAAAATAGTGGTAGATGTGCATTGATTTTCTTGTCAAAGGCTATGATAAGCATTGGCAGTCTGTCATCACTTGTTGTTGGTAAACCACTATAATTCATGCGTGAAACTAAATCACTGAAAAGTGACTGTATAAGAAGCAAATAGTTTGTTTCTTTTTTTTGCGGAGGATGAGGAGAAAGGTTACTCCAAACTCTAGAAGAAATACAAATAAAAATAAACCTAAATTTGCACTACAAAAGTTCTAAGGTGTTAACCTCAGCTGCCCCCTCTCCGTCTAGAATTCCTGTGGTAACCTAGGTGAAGTAAAAACTAACAAGCAAAGAAACATGTTGGTGATTTTAGTCAATTTAGCATTAGAGTTGATAAGTATATTGTTACTTGGTTGTAGAGATGGTATATCTCAGAAAGATGCCATTTGAACATTAGTAATAGTATATCAATGTGGTTAGGTAATGGTGAAATTAAAATGTGGCTATTTTCTTATTATTAAATAAATAAAACAGTGGTGGCTATTCTCACAAAGAAATACATCGTTTGGTTTTCTTTTTAATTATTGAAAATTACAAAAAACTAGATATGCCTGTTTGATAGCTTAGTGATGATTTGAGGCCAGCCTGTGACCAACTGATTAAAAAAAACAAAACAATAGCAGTAGCTTTTGCACTTCAAATGATTGGTAAGATCTGAAACTGCTTTGTCAGTGACGATATTGAAATTATAATTTTGTTCCTGTACACTTATACTTGACTATTTCTGCTCATGCTTGGTGTTCAGCTCCCTCATGCGTGTCAGCTGCTGTTCCTGCTCACCAGAAAGGAAGACGTGAGGCTGTTCCGGGTGCAAAAACTCCTGGATCTCGTGCGGATGCAGGTATTCACTTTCATAATCTGTCGCCCTGGATCATTTCGTCCCTCTTGACCTTTTCAAATCACCTGATTTTAGGCTTTTTCCTTGTGTGCGCACTATTTTGGGGAGTTTTCAAACATTTTTAAAAGGTAAAAGCTTTGATTTTAATTATTTCATGGGCAAATTAATACAAAAAGGTGCTAGCACAAGACATATTAATGCACCCAACATGTGTATGGCGTGATAGGAAAGTGTAAGACGTAGTCATGGTAGTGATCACAGCTGTTTAAAACATGGCAAATGTGATCCTTTTGTTTGCTCTCCTAGGCACCCGCCGCCGGGGGCGGATTTGGTAATCAATCATCTGTCGAGCCTGGCCTGCTGTTTGTGGCATGTGCCTGTGCATATGTCAATTTGTCAGCTGCATTGATTTGCATAGTTGCAGAAACTAATAATAATAATAATGAAGATCACAGATGTGCCAAACTTCAGGATTTAATCTGGACATCCAGTTTTTATTTTCTAAAATATCCAGTATCGCCTAGGCCCAGGGTAATCCTATTAAAAAAAAATCTGAAACTCTGATTGCAATGTCCCTCTGAATTCAAATGCATTACCTTACCTTACAAAATTCCTTTTTTATGTTTGAAAATAGTTAAGCTCAATTTTGTACATCGAGGCCCTACCAAAACATATTTTTAAAATGATTGTGTGGAAAGCTCTGAATTTTTCTCCATTGAAAGTTGGCACCTCTGGTATGTGATGACATAAGATATCTTCATATGGAGTTGCTTGTAGGTTGGCGTTTGTGACCATATATATACTGTCTCTTTGAGTATTATCCTTCAAAATGTCATATAATGATCTTGGTTTAAAGGCAGAGGTCTGCATGTCTCATTTTTTAACAAAGACTGAGATACAACTTATATTATTTTTTTCCCCATTTATTTTTAATAGTCAAAGAAGTATTGTCTTTCTGATCTATATGAAAATATAATAAAACATCCCAAAGCCTTTATCTCTTTCTGCCTGTCTGTCTCTCTCTTTGATGCTGTCTGTTTGTCTGTGTTCATGTCTCTCTGCTTGCTCATTTATCTTTTCATTTTTCTTTCTCTCTGGGATTCTTTTTCCTTTCTTTTTCTCTCTCTCCCCTCTCTCTCTCTCTCTCTCTCTCTCTCTCTCTCTCTCTCTCTCTCTCTCTCTCTCTCTCTCTCTCTCTCTCTCTCTCTCTCTCTCTCTCTCTCTCTCTCTCTCTCTCTCTCTCTCTCTCTCTCTCTTCTTATTCTTCTCTCTTCTCTCTTCTCTCTTCCCTTGCTTTTTACCTTTCCTTTGCCCCCTTATTCATTCTTCAGGACCACTTGTCCGTAAATTTCTGGAATTCCAGAAATATAATCTAGGTATAGATCCTCTGGAAATTTTCCTACCTGAGTCTGATATCACCCAGAACAATTTTTTCCCGAAAACTCCCCCAAAGTTGCAAAAAAAAGATCCCTGTTTCTATGTATCGTTCAGTCGTCATTGGTCACACAAAGCCTAGATCCACAGTCACAAAGGCTATTTCACCTGGGTTCTGAAAGGTCATTGCGGTACTCAATTGACATTTAGATCATGTTCCAGATCATGTTCGGGGCTTAAATAAAATTAAAATTAACATGCTTTTCTTCCAAAACTGCAACCTTTGGTACAACGCCACCACTTATTACAAAACTGTTATTTATGTTACAAAAATTTGAAAAAGAAAGTTACTCAAGATTTGCGAGTGCGGAAAACCAAAGCAAAGAACAATGATTATCTACATGCAATATGTCTTTTCATTATTTATTTTTAATTTCATTATATTATGTTTTTGGTATAAGCACTGTAGTTGACCCTATCTGGGTTACCTCTAGTTTATCTGAGTGGCATCCTTTATTCTTCCAAATAATGGTGATTTGTCCATCTTCATCCATTCTTTGCTGTCTTAAATCTATTAAAGATTTTAACAAAGTTAGTGAATTATCATGCACTCTTGCCTGCTCAATCTAAATCTAGAACTAGCTAGATATAAGTGATATGCATCTAATATGATAGCTACACTGTATTGGACGTTTGGTACATTCTGCATCTTAAATCTAGATTTCAGCTAATTACGTTTTGGTCTGATAGGTATGAAATGGACGCCTATTGCATGGTTTTAACTTTACCAAAATATTGTGACTCATGAGGAGTTCTAGAAAACAGATAAATTATATTGATATTGATAACCTGAGGTAGTTACAGATAAAATACAATACGATCTTATATATATGCCTGATGGAAACTGGTACAGAAGAAAATCTGTTGAACATTTTGTGTAACAGTAAATGTGTGTTAGCTAATAGTACTACATTTTAATTTGTATTTTTTATAAATGTAACCAATAACCAACTCAGAGACCTTCTCAGAGCATCTCTAAATAGACACAATTTTAAAAACAACTCTTACTTATCACAGGGTCCTGAGCCCTGTATCATGGGACTGCTGATGATCTACAAGGTCTACTGCCCTCACCTAGTCACCATAAGACTGACTTACGGCACCAAGGTGGGTTTACAACTAACTGATTACATATATGAAGCATGTATCAATATAACAATGATAATTTGTAAGATAACAATTATAGTAACAATAATAATATTCAATTTATAAAGAAAAGAAAAAAAATAATAATAACAACAACAACAACAATAATAATAATAATAATAATAATAATAATAATAATAATAATAACAATAATGATAATGATTGGTTGGGTCGATGTCTGTATAATTATTGTGGCAGGGGGGGACAAGCTCTGGTACTCTTACTGTCTCTGTCTTTCCAGTTTTGTAGCTGTCTGATGTTGGACATAAGAAAAGAAAAAAAAACAACCTTTAACCAGCTAACCATATGTGAAGAGTTTTTTTTCCTTTTGTAGCCAGTTAATACCTCTGACTATATAAATCTCTTAAGCTCCCTTCTGCTCTCCAGGCATTCTTCAAAAGCCAAGACATTGTGTGGAGGGACACAATCCAGGCAGTGATCAGCCAGGGACAGAAAGTCCAGGATCAAGAAGAAGCCGGGGTGGACGTGAAGAGAGCATTGAAAAGAAGACAGACGGCACAACGGAGAATGGTTAGAAGGCTCTTTAAACAAAATGTTTGGGATTATATTAGATTTACTTACTCATATATATAATCTGATAGTAATTACATAGTTTTATGTTCATGTCTTGGGATTGCTGCAATATATATCATTGCAGTTCTACGATAATGGCATAAGTGAGGCTTATGATATATTGTTGTGAACACCTTGCAGCTGGTTGGGAGACTTGCATGTTTCAAAAACCTCTAGAGCGATGCTGGCTGGAGATTGTTCAAAAAGTCAAAATGTAGAGGCCAGACTAAGAGCCCTCACTGGTCCTTTTGGTAAGGACTTGGGGTTGACAGCCCCGTCTCATAAAAAAAAAATACCGTTACAGAAACGCAACAAATATCCACTGGACTCCATATTGACATCAGAAAGTCTGAGGCCATGCAAATCAACAACACACAGGCAAACCCACTGCGACTACATAACAAAAATATTGAAGAGGTTGCCAAGTTTGTCTATCTTGGTAGTAATGCACATGTCAAAACTGAAACCCCTGAACAAAATGAACTGTGGAGACAGTAACATATTGACAAAGGAGAATATGCTATAAATTTTATCAGAATATCCCGCATAATGGAGGTGAAGGCAGCTGAGGTCCTGTCCAATTGAACAAATGGCGATATGTGACAATTTTCATTGGTGATTCCAAAGCTCACAACAAGCTAATTGAAACCAAGCCATATGGTGATGAGGTGAAAAGCGTTGTGGAACCTCCTTCGGATAGCATCAAGAGTGGCGTCAATTTAAGAGGGAGAGGGCATGGCCTCCTGGCTGCAGAAATCTGCAGATTTATTATTCAAGGGCTATCATGCTGCAGCGACACTGCAGAATCCACGAAGAGAGCTATTCTGTGGAGCATACATGATTGCTATCCCACAGACGACATGCCTCGCGATCAGTATTATCCCCCAAGACCTGCTTTGTGGTGTTTCTACAAGGGTGACATGGCTAAACACAGTTACCCTACAGGATACAAGAGAACGATTCACACGCCCCTAAACTTTGAGCTCCTGAATAAGTATTTGGAGCCTCTTTACACTCGGCTGACAGCGTTGGATTGATTACCTGCCGAGGTGTGAATAGGAAGCCACACAAAATCCCAGTGAATGCTTTTATAACTCTGTATAGTTGTGCAGTATGCTGTAATATCAGCAGCAGCTGAATAATCGTGGCCCTACTGAAGCTTCAACAAGAAAACTGGCTCTGGGTTTTCAGGTTGCACAACATGGGCACTGATTAGGCCTGGCCAGAAGCCATAAACATGATTTTTTATTCTAAAGAGCACCATGTAGCAGCAATAAGTTGAGAAAAAGAGTAGAGTACAGTTGAGGCTCTGGAGAAAGCTAGGAATGAAGAAGCAGAAGAGGGGGGTACTGTTTACTAGTCTGCATCTAATCAAAATGAAGATCTTCCTAAGACGCTGTTAATTTTACTACAACATGTTCAGGTTTAAGAATCATTTCTATGCCATGCTCTTTTTCAAATGAGATTTGTGCTCAAGCACCTTGAGCCGTGTTCTACCTTTACCCTGATATTTTCCCCAGGTGAAGCGCCACAAGCTCATTGTGCCTGACGTCCATGCAGCGATGCAGGAGCTGGAGGAGGAGGCAGACCTGACCGACGATGTCTACAGCACCCCATCCAAAGTGCCCTACGTACAGATTGACACTTTCACCAGTTTCCTGGAGAACATTGGCAACATTGAGGTAGTTTGCAGAGTTTTTTTTTTTCATTTTTTAATACTCTAAATCTCTTCACTGGTTGGTGGGAAGGTAAATTGTTCTATGATTTAACCTCTTAAGTGCTCAGGTATACTTTTAGGTAGAGTCTAGGGAGACCATGATCACAGTCTTTTAGACTCCTTCTCTCTCTCTCTCTCTTTCTCTCTCTCTCTGTCTCTCTCTCTCTCTCTCTCTCTCTCTCTCTCTCTCTCTCTCTCTCTCTCTCTCTCTCTCTCTCTCTCTCTCTCTCTCTCTCTCTCTCTCTCTCTCTCTCTCTCTCTCTCTCTCTCTCTCTCTCTAACAAGAGCGTGAAGTCGACTATAGATGTACTCTAGATCTACTCTCCATTCCTTAGATCTAGAGATCGAGAAGCTAGTAAGACAAGGCAAAAAAAGAGCAAGATCAGCGAGGGATAGGACGAAGCAGGTTAGGGAGTTAAAATAGATCGGGGAAACTCAAGAAAATGAAAGTGCCGTCCTTGCGACATCTTTTGGTAGGGTTAAAATCTGTGACAAGACAAAATAGGTGTCCCAACAGTTTCCAGGACTCTTGGATATTATCACCCAACAAGAGCTAGAAGGTTTTAAACTAACAATGAAGGAGGAGATAAAGCACCGTCACTCATTTTAGAGGAATCAAGATTGGGGGCTTGATGTTGGTTATGATTGCTCATGATGGAATAATAGGTAACAGTAAACTAAGAAAATATCAAAGTCCAAGATGAAACTAATCCGTTCAGAGAGGGAATAAATCAGCTGCCACCATATTACGTACATGTTATCAGATTATCAGGTATTGTTCAGCAGTGATTCAAAGTAAGCTTAAAGTTAAATAAAAGAAAAAAAAAAGATTTATTGTGGGATTAGGATGATCAACTTGTAGATGTGTCAGTGCTGAATGCCCTTGCCACTAGTTATGGTTTTTACCACTCAGCCAGTACAGAATGCTACTGTTTGTGGCTTACAGTATGATTTGTTCCACAGTGCCCGAGCCAGGTGTCGGCTGTACTGCAAGACTCCCAGCTCCAGCTCATGATGATGTGTGACCCCGATCCACTAGTTATGGCCCGCTTTTCGCTTTGGATTCAACACGTTTTCGCATTTGGTGAGATTTTTATCCTTCAACTTGTTCTGGATGCAAAATTTGCTAATTTCTCTGACATTTTTTGTCCTCAGGTGGGCTTCCCTTTTAGTTTTGTCTCATCTAGGTTCTCAATGATATTTTTTAACAGTATTGTGGGCTTCCTTTTTAAATGTTTAATTTTATCAAAATAGGAATTGCGACTTTACAAAGAGTTGTCTCACTTAGTTGGTAGACATGAGCACTGCTTTAGCAAAACAATCGAGTAGTTCAATATCAGACAGTAGTGAGTCATACTCAATGCTACAAAAATAGTCATGAAAGGAAGTCAACTGCATAGTATGCAGAAATCAAATGTCATGAAAGAAATCTCCTTCAAAGGTTGTCTTAATTAGTTTGTTTAATTTTCCAGTGGCCATTTTTACATCTCTTAGGCTCTTTCACTCCGTATAAATCCGAATGTCACACGTGTGACAGACTGCCTTTCCTGTGTAATGGCAAAGATTTGTTAAATTAAAAGAGGGCTTGCTCGACAGGTGGCACTTTTGTTACTAAGTTGCTGGAAGTTGGTAGAGCCTTTGTCTTTATGCTTTGTGTGCTACTTTGCTAAAGACTATTGCGTCCTGATTCCATTCTTCCAACACTTTTCTCTAATTCCATTGTTCCATCGTTCAATGTTGTTCCATTGTTCCATCGTTCAATGTATAATTATTATTTTGAATTGATTACATTTTTACTGCGATGGATATGTTGACCTCTAGCACAGATCTAGTTCTAGACCAAGATATTTTGTCTATGAGACAGGTTTCACAAAATAGCGCTTCTCTTGGTCATTGAACTTAAAAACAATAAAAAAAAAAAGTTAAATGCGTGTTGAGCGGCTACCTTTTTTTCTCTTTTCAGATCCCATGTTTTGTCCACGCCACTTATGTGCTTTATTATTGTTTAAAAAGCGAAATTTCTACAAAGCCAAACTTTTGGTTATATTCATTTGGCAATTGCTCTTATAGGGCTTGGAAGTTAATATTTTAGCCTGAGCACCCGAAGGGCTGGAATGTATTTTCGGCCTTTTAAGCCAACCACTAAGGCTGTGTTGTTTAACCTGAACACCCAATCTAGACTCTAGATCAGATCTTTAGTTTGGGCCAATTTAACCACTCTACTGAAGCTTAGTGATTAAACAAAATTATCCTTTACAATTTTTTTTTTTAATAACAGATGTACAAAATGCAGACGCGCAGAGCTTTTATTAGTCACACACACAAGACTCTAGATCTAGATTATGCCTACTTACCCATTTTTTTTCAACACTAGAAATACAAACTTTTAATGACTTTTATTATTTCTTAATTAAATAACTTAAAATTTTTTTTTTTATTAATTCATTTTTCCAAAGCAACAATGTAACCTCTTTCTTCTGTGGTAAACTAGTATGACTATTACCTGAAAATGCATGTAATTTATACTGAATGAAAAAAAAATTGAAAAGATTTCTTATTCGCATGATTTCAAGCATCAAACAACAAAATGAACATAATACATTAACTGTAACACATAACACAAAGTAGGTTAGCACCTGACAGAAAACATTTTTTTCTTAAAGTTTGTTTAGCAAAACATAGCAAAGTAAATATATGAAATAGGTCTAAAATTCATTTTCTACTATACATAGATAATAGTTTTGTCTCATCTAGGTTTTCAATGATATTTTATAACAGTATTGTGAAGTTAACCTAAGATTTTACTATCATTGTAGATTTTCTTGGTCAACTTCGGCTTCAGAACACTACTGATCAAAAGACTCTGCCACTTGTTGGATCACAGGCCTTAATATCTGACTTGTTTTCATTGTGGCATGATTTATACACCTATGGTAAACTTTACCTCTCACCAGTATGTGTTGGATACGCCTATCGTAAGCTGAACCTCATTAAGTATGTTTGGTGCCGTATGTCTGACAAGAAGGATGTATAATTATGGCCATATTTATATATATATATTTTTTTCATGTGAATCTTGAGTAATCTTGATTCAGGCGCAGACTTATATGATCTTTTTTTAAATTGTGTTTTTCTTTGTTGACCTATGTAAATCATGGGTCCTGATTTCTTCTTTTTTTTGTCAGGATTCAAAAAGACGGATGAGGAATCAAAACAAAATGAAGATCTTCTAAAGATGCTGTTAATATTTTCACAACATGTTCAGGTAACAAGTAATGTTAAAAAGTTCCAAAATTATTTGACTGTTAACCTTATATCAAATTTTGAAACATAATACTATTTGACTGTTAACCTCATATTGAATTTGAAAAGACGCCATTTGACTGTTAACCTTATATTGAATTTTGAAACATAATACTATTTGACTGTTAACGTTATATTGAAATATGATATCTCTACCCTCCAGGACTTGCCTGTGTTAGATACATTTCTCTTTCACTATCTGCCCACATGGGATGGACAAATGTACGCATCCGTCATATTCTGCCTCATCTCCCGACTCAGACCGAATTCTCTCAACTTTAAAGGTATATGTCTATTAACATTTTTTTATGCCAATTTTCCCTAAAATTTACAGGTTTTCAGTGAAACAAATTTTTTCTGTATATTGAGATGTTTAATACTAGACTTTCGTAAAAGTCCTTAAATCCAAATAAATTGCAACAAAAATAAATGATCCAATTGGCAATTATGGTCTATTTGACTGTTAAACTTATATTCAATTTTGAAACATAATACTATTTGACTTTTAACGTTATATTGAAATATGATATCTCTACCCTCCAGGACTTGCCTGTGTTAGATACATTTCTCTTTCACTATCTGCCCACATGGGATGGACAAATGTACGCATCTGTCATATTCTGCCTGATCTCCCGACTCAGACCGAATTCTCTCAACTTTAAAGGTATATATGTCTATTAACATTTTTTAATGACAATTTTTCCTAAAATTTACAGATTTTCAGTAAAACAAATTTTTTTGTATATTGAGATGTTTAATATTAGACTTTCGTAAAAGTCCTTAAATCCAAATAAATTACAACAAAAATAATTGATCCAATTGGCAATTATAGATATATAAAGATGGAATGAAGAGTGTTACGATAAAAAAAAAAAATCAAGGTGTCTAGAATTACATATATGCAATTATCTTTGAGAATCAAAGTGTTTTCTATTTACATAAATTGTACAACTTTGTAAAAATTATAAAAAAAAATAACTGAGAAAAAAATTGTTGCAATAAGACCCAAATTAGCTTTTATTAATTAAAAAAAATGAGATTGCTATCTTCTCACAAAAACTGGTATAAACTGGTATTATAGAGGGAACAGCAATATGTTAGTTCTTCCCTTCTTTGTCACTTCCGACACTTGACCATTTCATTACCTCTTTTTGTGTATAGTTCAATCTGCCATATATCATTTATTATCTGTGGGGTAGTATTTAATGAAAAATAAGTGTCTGATCTTTTGCACTTTGTCATATTAAAAGTTAATGTTATCAATTTCCATAATTTTATTTCAATAAAGCATAGCTTAGAGGAAGAAGGGTCCATTTAATATGCTTTCCTATCTTCATTGTTGGCATTTAATCTCATAGGACTGAGGCCAGTTACTGATGTAGTCATAATATGTGTTGTTTATAACAATGTAAATTCTGTACCACATTTTTATCAATATGAGAAAACCTTTTTGTTTTTGTAGGAATTGAAGAAGCAGCTTCTCATCCTTAAAACAAGTATGAATTTTTTGTTTTTTTTTGTTTTTGTTTTTTTGTCTGTTTTATCTGTTTTCATTTAGGGTATAACGAGAGAGCACCTTGTTCTGTCTTGTGTCTTAAGGTCTTAAGGTGGCTGGGTATGTCTGTTCACCTTATTTATTCCGTTTTTCCCTCAGAAACAAACAGCGAGATTCTGCATAACTTGCTCTGCCTTTTCTACTCCTCCGATGTTTACTTCAAGGTCAGCTTTATGTTTGACTTAAGCCTTCTGAATTGTTGTTTGAATGCGGCAACTTAGTTTGCTATTCAGTTGCCGCCACACATCGATGCGGTGTTGAGGCCTACATATTATTTGAATTGGTGTAAAACTCATATGATGCCTTAGAGCTATATTTGAAAACCCTGAGCATATATTGTTTTTCCTGCGAAGCATTAAATTGAGCAAAATATAGAACATAGGAAAAAAAAACAAAATCGAATTTTAACTACATCTTATGGCAAAGGGTGACACTTTTTCATAAACAATTTCTCAAAATTGATATCGTCAATATGTCAGAAGTTTTAAGAACACTTTACATACATGGTGAATATATCATTTACTAAATGGCATGAGCAAAGCTAAAATAGTTTTGAATATATAGGGACTAAAATCCATGTTAGCACACTCCGACTTAAATCCGGGTATATTTACTCCGTCTTAAATCTGTGTTAGTACTCAATTCAGCGCTGGTACAGTTAGTGATTCATGAACACTGTGTTTGAGCTAAAAATAATTTGAGGAAAAGTTATATAAACCAAATAACGAGTCAAATTTTCACAAGAAACGTAGTTTCTTATAAAGAAAAATTTTGTTGAATCATATCTGGCAGTTTTTTATTAAAAAAAAAAAAAGAGTGTTTTAAATTTTCAATCTGTCATATCTTCTTCCTTATCATTTGTATAAACACAACTCAAGAATATGTTAAAGCTTTTAAGCGATTCATTTTTGCGTTCGTCATTATGGCCATTCTAAAAAAACCTTTTTTATCCCTGTGAAATTTTGGTCACAGAATGACCAAACATGGGATCGCCTGGTACCGAATGAAAGCTTATTGTATGCCTTTTTCAATAAAGATTTTTGATTACCAAATTTTGAATAAACTTTGTAAAACTGAAGGTGGCATTATAAAATGATTCTAATACTAATTGAATGAAAACAAGTGTATGGTATGGCAGGCTTGTTATAAAGTGAAAGAAAACAACCCTAACATATTTTTGATAACTTCCATTTTTTAGTTCTGTCACCTTTAGTTTTGCCAAAATTGTAGATAGAAACCCATTCTCCGGCTTTAACATCTCCTAGGTCCCCATGAGAAATCCTATATGGCAAACCCATTTAACTGATATCGTACATCTTTTCTGATACTCGTGGGATTTCTGTGGGCTGAACTTTTAAAATACATAGTCCAAATAAATATTTGAGTAATACCTACAGTTTCAGAGAAGTAACATATAAAATTTTACGTCACGTCACGCTTGGACTCCTCAGGCGGGTCTTGTCTCCTCCCTCACGAAACTGCTGCACAACTGGGCCACCAAGTTCCTGAGGCTGGAGAAGTTCCAGGCGCCAACAACAACGCCAGCAGACCTGTCCACCAGGTAAGGAAATATCTTATAGGCAACTTCCCTGATTTGAGAGTTATCTTCAAAAGCACTTCCATTTACAGCCATTTTCTTTTTACTAAGCTCATAGCAAGAATACTCAGACCTGTAAATTTTCGGACAATTGTTGGAGTTCCTTGTTTACATTTGTTTTACATCTTTGTTACAGCTTTTTAAAATTTCTTGTTTACATTAATTTGTTTTATAACTCTCTAACAGGTTTTTAGTTCCTTGTTTAGAATTGTTTTATACATGTGTATCTCTTTTACGACTTTGGTTCTTCTTGAACTTTGTAATATTTCTTTTTTGAAACTATGGTTCTTTGTCTAACTTAATTATATATTTTTTGTGTTATAAATTTAGTTCCTCCCCCTCCTTTCTCATCCTCTCCTTCTTGTTCAGTGTGCAATACCTTTGTTTTGTTTTTATCACCTTTACTACCATTATTACTGCCATCTAAACAAAAAGTTACTCTATCTTAAATACTAGTTTTGATACCCTGAGCTGGTAAATGCGAAAAAGATTAGTATAAAAAAAAATTGCGCCAGTTTACATTATTTGACTCTGTTTCAGTTCTAGAGACGCAGACCAGGCGAGCAGTACGTTTGAGGTGAGCCAGAGGGAGATGGAGAAGGAACTTCTGAAGCAGCAGGTGATGTGCCTGATCAAGTTCCTGGACACCAATCTGGTCCTGGGCATGAGGATGGAGCGGGACCACCTGCTGCTGCAGCAGGTCGCCAAACAGTTCATGGACACGGTGGGTCACCCAACATGTGTGTCACTGCCTGGGAAGAGCCTGGGCTGGTCATGGATTTCTTCTTTTGAGATAGAAAGCAAAATATTTTTCTCTGTTTCTGTGTCTGTAACGGTGAAATAAAAAAAAAGAAATTGAAAAAGAATATTTCTTCACTTCTAAAGCTCTTTCAAGCAAATTTCGGAGAATGAATATAGCATTTGTCGTTCCTTTTCCCTCTACGAATCCACATTGTTCTTCTGCTATTTCAGGTTTAATTTTATTTCTGACACGCTTCATGATAATTCTTAGAAGTATTTTGGTCATGTGGCTCATGAGGCTTATAGTTCTGTGGAGTTCACATTCTGTTGCACCTGGTTTTTTCGGTAGTGCTATGAAGATTGATTTGGTGATGTCTGCTGGTATTTGGCCTGTCTCATAGATTTCGTTCAGCAGTGAAGTGATTTTATCAATTCCATAATCGTCAAGTGCTTCTAAAAGTTCCACTGATATATTGTCCGGCCCAGTGCCTTTCCAGCTTTTATTTTTCTCATTGTGCCGGACTTCATCTTTCATTATGGGTGGCCAGCAAAGTTGCTCTTTGTTACGTTGAAATCTTTCCTCTCATCTTTAAACAGCTCGCCAATGTATTCTGACCATCTTTCTAGTATCTTTTCTTTTTCCATGATCATTGATTACCATCTTTTGCTTAAGAAAGTTTTGATGAACAACTAACATGAGAAGTAAAATTTCCAATTCTTTTCACCCTTTTCGCAGGCCTTTACATCCATTTGAATGCCTATTGACCACTGGCGTTTTTTTATTGCCAATGTCAGACAGTTCATGGGCACGGTTGGTCACTGGACATATTTTAAGGCTCTTTCATAATCAAGAGTAGATGTGAATTTAAAGATTTAGCGATTACAGTAAAAGTGTAATCTTTCATAGTTGCTGATGACGAGAGAATCTTTTTTGTTGCCTTAATGAAATAAGTAAATTCATACATGTGAAAAAATCTAACTTAAAATACATCGACTCTGCTCTGTTAAATGAAACTACTACACTTCTTTATGATGTGAGTAGTTATTACATCAATTGCTCAGCAATCCCCTGATTTTGGCTTAACTTGACTTGAGGCTTTTAACCTGGAGTGACAACAGATCTTGCAACCTCCACTGTTCTCTTTAGTTCCAGGATGAAATCAATCCTTGCAAATGCAATTGTTCATCACTTATGAATCTGATGTTGTGGTAAACCTAACGATTTTTATTTGGAATTTCATTTTATATTTTTCTAAGAATATGCTCAAAGAACCTCCATCTAGATTTTATGTACTTTTCCTGATTTATTCCTAGAAATTGGTTTCTTGTTAGAAACGAAATCTTTTTCCAAGTTTATTTATTTAAACTTTTTCCATTGCATGATTTGAGGTATATTCTTTGTGTGCTTACTATTTAAGCTTTAATTTTTATTAGTTTGAAAATGGAGGGTGCTACGAAGAGGTGTTAGCGCCAAAGCATATATGCGCACAGTATGTGTGCGCCATGATGGGAAAGGATTAATTTTTGAAGTGTTGAAAATCTAGTGTAGTAAGATTCAACCTTTTACCTCATGCAGCTAACATTTAAAGCACATTTGTATCATGTATCTTGTGTCTTCAAATCTTAGCATTGATTTGCATACCTTACATTTTGGAATAATAAATATCAAAGCTTTGACCTTCGATAAGGTTTCAAAAATACCCCAAAATAATGTGAATAGGCTTTAAACTATGCATTAAGAAAAGGCTAAAGAATTAAAGACTAGAGTAGAAAGAATTTTTTATTCTTAGTAGTGTTAACTCAGCAGCATCAAATATTTAAAGCCAATAATCAATTGTCTTTTGAACCAGGTGTCTGTAATGTTTACAAAGTACAGCCTGCCGGTGACTTGCTTCCCGACCAGTGTCTTCTACCGCTTGCTGCTGTCTGACAGTCCAGCAACGCTCGCCTCCGTGTGTGACAGCATCAACCAGTGAGTATACATTGGCAAAGCCACAGATCCCCTGTGTGGGCACCGTAGCACTGAGGTCAGAGCGCCGGCTTTCAATGCAGAAGTGCGGATTTTAACCCTTGCTCTAGCAGTTGTGTTCTTACCTGTTGTTTGGGCCTGTGTGTCATTATAATGTGACCAGTCTAGTCCGGAGTATTCTGTCACCGTATAGAGGGTGCCATGCTTGTCTCAGGTAAAAGATTTGTAATCCCCAAGTATACCGCTGATAACGTCAGAAAACAATTAGCGGAGACAGAAGACGTGGTACCTCCACTCTGTCTCTGTGTGGCAGCACTGAAAATTGTCAAACATGAGTCTTAGGCTCTGTCAGTGATGTAGCCTAGTGACTGCCAATGGATGCTAATAAACCAGCAAATCAGCCAGTTAGTGTACACTTTACTAAATGCCATGCCATAGGCGCCTATTAATGTCAATGCTCTGGATAGTTAAAACCTTGTTTCAATGTGAAAGTAAATTTTGAAAACCTGTCTCAAATTTTTGTTTCTAAATTTTAACTGACATCAGGACCAGAAATATATCTGTTCGTTCAATGTAGGGTGTTCTTGAAGTCGAAGTTTATTGCAGTGGAGTCCTCCTGTTTTGTGAAGTCATTCTCAATGTAGCTATTTTGATAATTATTTTGTGAAATAATACCCTATCTTTTTGTCTAAGAACCATTACATTCGATCATGGATTTGGGCAGATATAAATTTAAAACAGGTTGTAGTTTTAAACATTTAATCATGCAATAACCCGTTTTTTTCTATTTTTCCTTTGTGCATATCATTTACCTGACATTAAAATTTGAAACCTGGTCTATTAGATCCACACATTTTGGTTTTAAAATTATTTATACTTTAAGTAAGATATTACAGTTTATAATAGGCTAAATCCTGCACAAATCAATTCTGACATGCTGGGAGCGCAGGTAAATTTTGTGGCCAGCAGGGCCTGGTTTGACAGATGCATGACCCGGCGTGCGCTGTTAATGGGTGTTCGCTGGGCAGCCCATTAGGTAAATTAAAAGTTGGGTAGTTTGTCGCTGTGACTAAGAAAGTTTATTTCAATGTCAACACTAAGCTGATTACATTTTTGCCTGGAGAAGATCAATATATTGTGAAAACTAATCTTGTTTGTTATTGCTGAGGGCTTTTTTTCCTCAGAGAGTCCTAGACTATCTTTAATGATGCAAATTAAATGACTGTTGGTCTGCTTTATTTCAAGTATGGCCATTTTTTAATTTTTAAAATAAATTCTTTGTTTTTTTGTTATGCTGGAGACCGGTTGTGGAGACCAATATCTGTGTTGGTTTAGTATACTATAACAAATGTGATTTCCAAAACAGTTCAGCCTTTAAATCGGAAGACAGGTGTTATGTGCAATAATTAAAAAACGTTGTGATCTCTATAGCACAGTTTCGTCGTAAATTACCCTTATAGTTGCTCGAAAGATCTACATGGTTATTGAGCGGTGTTACGGTGCTCAATAAAATAAAAGCCCCACTGCTTAAGCAGTCTTGGGCTCAAAAGGTTAAACATTCAAATCTGCACACCCTTTAGAAAATTTTCTCTCCCCAAGCAACATTACTTGATAAACTTTATTAGACCTTATGATTTCCAACTAGGTTACATAACTCTTTGTGATAAATCCGTTCCTTAGCCTATCCACAATTTGTTTCCTACAGGTTCCGGAGATCAATAACAGCCCTGCGAGAGTCTGTCCAGCCCTACGTCCTGTGTGACACGGTGGCGGCCTTCCCAGGGCTTGGCGACAGATCCTCGGAGGATGGAGCGCCTGGAACTGATCGGGGCCTGCACAAGCTTGGCCTGGACATCTTCAACTCCGTCCTGCTGGATCTGATGGCCATGCTGTGGCAGGGTGGGTGCACACCGGCTCACGGTAGAGCTGGGGTCGGGGCCTCGGCTTACAAGCACAAGGTGGTTTTTTCCTACTGGTTGGGTCAGGGTCAGTATAATGCCAAGTGCCAGGTATACCACTCTGGACATCTTCAACTCTGTCCTGCTGGATCTGATGGCCATGCTGTGGCAGGGTGGGTGCACACTGGCTCAGGGTAGAGCTGGGGTTGGGGCCTCGGCTTACAAGCACAAGGTGGTTTTTCCCTATTGCTATTGGTTGGGTCAGTGTCAGTATAATGCCAAGTGCCAGGTATACCACTCTGGGGTCATATCCTCTGAGGCTCTTGAGTGACAGTGAAACTGAAAGTAAAGTGCGGCAAGGAGAGTAGTGTCAACTAACCATGCAATGTTAGCCAAGAAAAATCAGGACCCTTAGTCATGGTTCCCTAATGTTGTGTCAATAAGAATAAGCCAAATTTCATTTTTACTTTACCAATCAGAGCCTTTTGAACAATCTGAACCCCTGATTATTATGCATTCTTTACAGACTAATATTATTCTCTATTTCCAGGCCGCACATTCTCCCAGCGCAAACGTCTCGTGTCTGCAATGGACACAGACTTCCGAGTACCAAAACATATTGAACCAAACTTGTACCAAAGAGCTCTCACTATTTGCCAGGGACCAGCTTTCTTAAGTCTGGCATACAAGTTTCTTACAGAGGTAAGAAAGTTCTCATTTTCTAATTAAGTAATGGAAAGTAGGGGGTTCACATAATAGTGATAGGTGACTAGTTGGATAAGTATGAGCCGTCAACCTGTGCAACATTCTCCAGAAATGTAAGACTTTCTGAACAACTCTGCCTAAAATTGCAAAAGTTATTCTTGACCTATGGCTGAAATTTGTTTCACCTTTTGCCTTTTCTCTCTCTCTGTCTCTGTCTCTCTCTCTCTCTCTCTCTCTCTCTCTCTCTCTCTCTCTCTCTCTCTCTCTCTCTCTCTCTCTCTCTCTCTCTCTCTCTCCCTTTCTACTCTTTTTCTTTGTTTTATTCCATCTCGCTATTGCTCTTACTCTTTCTCCTTTCTATCACTCTATCTCGCTCAGCTCTTCTTTCTTCCACTCATTCTGTTTCTGCCTTTCTAATATACCTCGCTTTGCTCTTTTTCTCTAAGAAACTACTTGCTCTATCTTTAGGACACCATACACCCATCTAATTGGTCTAAGGGACAGATATACTGAGCCCGGAACTTTGCTGCCTGCAAATTGAAGTTAAAGGATTAAAAAACGTAGATATACTGCGCTCGTCATGAGTCACCATAATGTTATGAGTAAAAGCTCACTACAATGGTATAACGAGGCATTGGCCTCATCTGATACAGCCGCATGCATTACTTCAACCTGACTGACCTACGACAGCTGCCCTTTCCAAACACTATCACTAGTATCATGTCAGGTTCGTCTCCTCAGTGTGAAAAGCATGTTTTGTGAAACCAACTGAACTAAGTGAACTCCCTCACAGATGGATCCAGTGATCTATAAACCACTTATGCCATTATATAGTAGCTGACGAAATGGGCAAATGTCAGCCAGCCAGCAGGCTCCGGTGATGAGGACTGCAGCTGAGTGCACCAGGATTTGTGTTGACCAACCTTTAGACTGTAAGTATATTCCTGATGGGGAATACTGACTGCGGGTGCAACAGAGAGACAGCCAGGGGACAGTAGAGATGTGACGGTTTGGGTGGTAGGAGGAAAAGTCACAGAAAACCCTCAATCAATAATGCCATGAAGTTGTAAGGCTTCTGTGATGTAAAGCACACCTGAAAAGTATTTGATTTTGAAAAAGTTTACAAAATGTGTACAAGTATCTTTTTTCTTCTCCTTCAATAATCTCTCCCTTTAGGCCCAAGGCACAGAGAAAAAGATTCATCCCTCTCAGATTGAGGTGAGTACAATGAAATCTTTCTTCTTTTTTTTTTTTGAGAACATGATTCGTCTACAATTCAAGTCCTCCACACAACTTTTGTAAAGTACATAAACCATAGGTCTTAATATCAAATTTAGAGCTGTTTTCGTTTTGTAAAAGTTTTAATATGATATAATATTACCTATTCTCCTCCCTTTTTGTGTATTTTCTTCTCGTTGCAAGAAACCTTACGTCTTTGTATTGCTCTCTATTCCCCCCAGAAATACAAGGAGACGTTTCTTCTATTCCTGGACAGGGAGGGTTTCCCTCAGTTCAGAGAACTTGTGGATACGAACATTAAAAGCCGGAAAAATGCTTCTGTAGATGGAGACGATTCTGCAAGGGAATGAGAACTGACAAGATCTTGTATTAATTTATCAAGACTTTTTAAGGCACGAGTGACTCAATCGTAGCCTGATAAATTACTTGATTCCTATCATTCTTATAGAGAAAAGAACCAAACAAAATTGCTTGTGTCTCTTTTTAAACTCATTATTTTATTCTCACTTGGATCCCCAAGTGCAATAAGCCTGTCGCTGTTAGAGGGGGAGCATCATCTCTCAATGGTGACTATCAAAACTCATACAGTATCTCTAGCTTCTTCAGTTCTTGTAAAATTGTTTTTGCCCAACATTCAAGTTCTCCTTCAAAAAGCAAGTCTGGGCTGTAACTCAACTCATTGGATGAAATTGAAACACCTTTATTAACATAATTACTCTCTTTTCTTTTGATGGACTTTCATCACTACAAAATTACTCCCATGGACTGGGAAGCAAGAATAAACTCATACTTCAAGAATGCATATTAAGCATATCTAAGGAAGTAGTTGATTTTAAAACACTGCTCGAAATAGCACTGAGATTATATCATGATAGATTTACTAGATAAATTATATAATACAAAATTTCACCATCACAAAAGTATAATCTCTAATCAGTTTTGAATCCCCCTAGATTTCCAATAACTGATATTGGACCCAAGACACCATCATATTCTTGCTCATGTCATGTGTTTTTTTAGAAACATTTTGGTTGTTAATGTAATTTGTAAGTTATTACAATATTATTTGTAGTCTTTGCATTGATTTATATAATTATGCCAATCATTTTGAGAAAACAGGGTTAAAAAAAATCATGTACCCTTTTAATTTTCTGATCATTTTTTAAAATGATATATGCACTGTTAATACTGTTATAATACATGTATATATGTTAATTTTTTGTAAAATATAGCGTACATACGGTTTAATAAATGTTTAAGAAACATTAAGACTGTGCACATAACGTCAACTATTAAATAAAAGAAAAGTCAGCTTGGACTATGATGTTTGTTTTCTACTAATAACAAAGACTTCACAGTTATCTTGTGCAATACATGTAAGGCTTCTTAGTCTAACAATTTTATCCTACTTCTACTGGATGAGGCAACATATTGAATTAACTTGAGACAGTTTGGAATAATGTTTTATAAAGAAGGCTTTGTAGGTACCATAGAGAGAGTATGTGTGTGTTTATGACTGGCCCTAGTAGATGAGTTGGTCGTCGAAGATCAGCACTATATAGGCTATATATTGTGGACGGGACCCAAGACTGAGTCTGACAATTTTATGTGCTGCCACACACGAGACAGGGCGGAGATACCTTGACTCCTGTCTCAGGAGGTCACATTAAACTGACAGCGACCCAACCAATAGGGAGCCAGGACTTGAACAACGAACCTTTTGCATTTAAAGCAGATGTTCTACCCCAGGGCCACCTCGTCCCCCCTCCCCCATGACGAGTCCATCGCCTGTTATCTTGTTTTTCTTGTGGGCACCGGTGTATGATACATGATGAGAGAGGGAAAGTTTGAACTTGGCGACCAAGTGCTGGTTTTATTACCAACAGAATCCAATAAGCTCCAGATGTAGAGGAAAGGGCCTTATGGAATGACATCAGTGGTTGACGATATAGTCAAGATGGCGCAAAGGAAGAGATTCTGCATGTGAATCTTCTCAAGCGCTACACCAGCCTTGAGGAGGAAGTTCAGCGGAAACAGTGGCGTGTCCCATCTATGCCTGGAGACAGTAATCGACCAGGATGTTTCACCAGATGGCGATATTTTCAGCTTTGCAGGAGTGGCTGTGGTCGAGGAAGAAGCTGATGAGACTGGGTATCTAGGTGATTTTGCAAAACTGGGAAGTTAGGTGCAGAAAAAATACTTCATTGACCTCCAGGTTGGACAGCAATTATCTACAGATCAAATTCCAAGAATCAAAGGTATAGTGAACGAGTATCGGAACATTACAGATCTGCCTGACAGTGCATCTTTGGCCCAACATCGTATCTACTTAACAAACTAGGTACCGGTCCGTCAACGGCCATTCAATGTCCCCTTTGCGACACGGGGTCTCTACGACAGGAGCTAGAAACCATAGTACATATAGCGATGATATGATAAAGTACTTCCCCATATGCAACACATGTGGTCTTCAAGAAAAAGGACGGATTGAATCGAATAAGTATCGAGTATCGGCGACTTAACCAGGTGACACTTCTTGACCTGCACCCAGCAACACCACCAACAAACGTGTTTCAAAGTCTAGCGAGGGATAATGTTTTCAGCAGATTCGACCTGAGCAATGGTAATTAACAGATCTCTGTACACGCAGAGAACATTGCAAAGACGGCGTTTGTCGCTATGGACATGCATTACGAGTTCGTCCGAATGCCTGTCGGTATGATGAATTCTGGAGCTATGAAGAATTTGCTCAGTGGAATGAACCATGAGACTGCCTATGTGGACGACATCTTGGTACACACTGAGATGTTTGGAGAACATGTAGCAGTGCTTCATGAACCATTTCGTACAATGAGTGAATGTCATGGAAAGACCGAGCCATGGCTTGCATCACCAGAAGTCGAGTTTGTTGGACATTGAGTGGAACGAGGTACCATTGCTCTTCAGGTCGACAATGTGACCTAGGTCAGAGATGCCCCAAGAACGAAGACGAAGAAGGAAGTTCGATATTTTCTTAGACTTTAAATATTACTATCCTGATTTTTTCCAAAATTCTCCTAATTAGGCCGTTGTTACTGTTAATATAATGAGATGAGCCAAGTCTGAGTGTTCCACTCTGGGATCCTTTCCCGCACAAGATCTTCCTTGTGACAAAAATGTTAAACCAGGAGAGGTTTGTTTTATTTGACCAATGATTTTTAATAGCAATTCAAAATAAGCCATGATACGCTTTTCTGTGACATTTAACTGAA
Source organism: Elysia chlorotica (assembly GCA_003991915.1). NCBI lineage: Eukaryota > Metazoa > Mollusca > Gastropoda > Plakobranchidae > Elysia > Elysia chlorotica. Next base: position 646,539 of record RQTK01000018.1, on the reverse strand, counting down.
ATGTAATATTTACCTGTATGACTTGCATTGTTGCAATACCGTAATATGTAAAAAAAAAACATAACAACAAACAAACAAACAATTGTAATGGCTTTTACAAATGTTGTATTGAAAATTGTGTCGATGAAATGTATTATTGAGTTTACAAAGTATACACTGGCATATTTCCTGAGGTATTTACCCAATGATTTAAGAGGCATTTCTTAACGGAATAAAATTAATTGCAAACACTCAAGAAGGGTGACACATTTATTCAGCCACCCTAGCAAAAAGATAATGCCCAAATAGCATCAAATCAGTATAGATACATGTACATAATTATACACTCAACTTTCAAATATAATTGCTTTGCAGTAATGATAAAAGAGAACAAAAATATATTCATTCAACAAACATTAGAGCTATATTCTTTGTTCATAACATTAATGTAATGTTTTTTTTGAAAAACTGTAAGGAAAATGGATAGAAAAATAATCAATAAAATGAATAATTATAATATATTTGCGTAGCCATCTCAAAAATGATCCAGACTCAGTCAATAATGTCCGGAGATTTGGGGCAGAAAATATTACCAGACATATAATTAAAAGCTCTGTGAGTAACATTGAAATCATTTCACAAATCCAGTTGTGCACATAGCATAATTTTATTCCTTGGTAAAACTTAGTTATCAAAAGGCATTTTTTCTATTGTAAAAACGGATGAAATTCTTGAAGAAAAAAAAAATCTACGATAAGTACAATGGTATATTGAGAATTATTGTTTTCAATTTCATGCAAGTCAAAAGATTTCACATTGGGTGGATTTAGCAATCATGCTACATAATACAATTAGTAATAGCATATAAAGGCAGAAATTGAGACGGATAAATGAAATTCTAACTTGTGTAAAAAAAAAAGCAATTTTGAGTTCTACTCAACCTTGAAGAATATATTACTTAACTTAAGCCGTGTTATTAATACATGTAAACAACTCTTAGCTGGATAAAGATGTATTTGTATTAGATTTATTCATCAAATGATTTAAAACGAATTACTAGCCAAATTTCTAGAAAGAAATCGATGTAAAAGTGGGAAAAGGTAAACTGTTTTTCGATCTGGCATCTTACTCAAAGTCTTCTTTGCGCTGTCCTAGGATAGTGAATACAACATTGATATAAGAACCTTGATAAATAGCATTATTTACCATTTAATAATAGGCCTACTCTTAGTCCAGGGCCTAGGTATAGGGCACCGTTAAATTTACTATCCTTGGTGTCAAAATATTAATTATGTGTGAATAAGAGTTACACTATACAAGCACTGAACTCTGGACAACCATGAGTGTATAGACTTTAATTTAAATGAGTGTCAAGGTTGTGGCCTACACAGTCAGCTTAGAAATCCTCGGTAGAGACGCAGATTGAAGTCAGCATTGGGTTTGGAGATGATGGAATACTAAAGAAGTACCTCTGAGATCACCAGAGAAACTAATTACTTGGCTAAACCACCTTAAAAATATTTAGATTGGAGGAATGAGATTAAACTGGTTGAGACAGCGGTCTGTAACTCTACTTTTACTGTTTTAGTAAAAGTCATTTGCTGCAGAAACTAGCTTGTAGCTTGTTTTTAACATAATATTTTCAAGTTCAGAGGTTTTTTTTTTATCTACGTGTAGCCATATTTTAGAAAAATGCTCTTTGCATAACTCGGCTATTCCCTCAATTGAAACCACACAGAAATCAGTCCTGGTCTCAATGATGTTTTTCACCCATGACCGCAGACATCTGACATTCTCCACAACTGATATAATATAGAAATAGTAAAAACTAATATATTTCTGAAGTTTAAATAAAACTTATAAAATTATAGCAACAAGTTTAGGTATCATTCTATCAACAGATCATGTCAAAAAGACCACAAGGCAGTCGCTGTTGAGACATTTTTTTGTCTTTTGACCAAATGCAGAAAAAGCTGATTGGGATGATGATAACAACTTTTTATTTTCTAGACATGAAAATTAAAATTTAGTTAGCAAACTGAAAAGCCATGTTTGTTTTGAAAAGTCAACAACAATGATGATTTTGAGGTTAAGAATTAGAACTTTCATGCTGTATTCTTAATCAAAATGAAGAGTGAAGTTTGTTTACAGTTTTGTGCACTCATGATGCTCTGAGTTTGAGGTGAAATAAGCGACGATAAAAAAAAAAAAAAATCACCCACCGTCCAATGGTTGACATGAACAATAGAAAAAACACACATGCGAATAGCATTGTGAAAAGAAATGATAGGAATGTGTTTAATGGAGGCTGATATAAGTGTAGTAAGGTACATGTATTTTGTAATTTGGGGCAAGTCTACATTGGCAATAGTAGAATAAAACAAATAAGTACAACATGTATGCTGACTGTTATATTGGATATTGCAATTTGCTGTGAGATGTTATAAAGGCAATGATTCAGAGCACTCGACTTCCGACGGATAAAGTCGATGGATGCAAGTTTAATTATTATCACCTTAAGTTTCTAACAAATGTGCCTACAAAATCACATTAACATTAAAAGGAAATTAGAGCTGTTTTCTACTTTTTTTTCAATTAGAAAAAAAAAATCCTTATTTTCACTGTTGTCATCTAAGTTAGTAATTTATCAAATAGTATGATGTTAACAAAATATAAAAATCTTAGGAAGAACAGAACATATTTTTATTATTGAAATTTAGAGAGCAGTGAACCTAAATATGAAATCCATAAATTGAACTACAATTTGTATATAGAGGCAGTGGCGGCTTGTGCCTTAAAAAACAAGTCAGGCAAAGTGGCAGTTTCACTGTAAAAAAAAAAGTATAATAAATGTTTCATTCCGCAACTTGATTACATAACAAAAGTAAGAATATAAGCTTACACTAAAAGATTGTAATAACTTTCTGCAACAATAACACCTTTGTTAATAATAATAATAATAATAATAATAACAATAACAACAACAACAACAACAACAATAATAATAATAATAATAATAAATAATAATAACAATAATAATAATAATAACAATAACAATAATGATATAATATTAGTAAAAGTAAGTAGATTCTAGATCTAGTTCGATCACAATGAAAAAAGCCAAATAATTACAGAATCATAGAGTTTTTGATCCACGGACCTCTGGCATCAGAAACTGATGTTCTACTCTGGAGCCACTTTCCCCTCACGTCATACAGAATTTGTGCGTATGTATACTTTGTATACCGCCCAGCAATTATTGTAAGTATTGCTGATTAGTTAGTTGCCTCTCAGTTGGTATCTTCCCTTCAACAACAAATACTGTTCACAATTCTTGGGTCTTGATTAAATTACAAGTCAGTCAAAATAAGTCTAATTGATGAAAAAAAAAAAGTATTGAGAATTTTTATGAAGACAATGTTACATGTACAGCCTAAACACATTATTTTTTTCTGCTGAAACATTTAAAGAGTTAGTTTGTCCTTTTTAGAGTTATGAATATCTTGGCCTATGTATACGCATTGGCTTAGATATCTGCAGACAAGCCTCTAAGTCTAAGTCATTTCTAGTATATGATTTTCATCTAGAGAACTTATTCAATGATTCAACACTAATCAAAATCTGAATTCTATTGGTATGGAGTCACACACACACACACACACACACACACACACACACATAAAGCCATCTCAAACTACCAAATAATGATTGCTATTTGCAAATTTCAAAATTGCTGAAAATAGTAGACAACTTTTTTCCAATAAAGGGTAAAGTTATTGCATCCAACTGTGCTGCTGTTAAATAGAAGTAAAAGAGAATAGCATTTTATAAAACAATAATAATGAAAAAGTGATCTACAAAAATTTCGGCTACATCAATTGACTAATGCCAAAAAAGAACAAAATAGACATACCAAAATTAATTAATAAAAAATTGACAGGGCCTGCAGCATAAACTTTACTTCTCCCAAAAATCTTTGCTACTAGTCATTCAAGTCAAACATGATTTCAGCAACAGTAATAGCCTTTGGGAAATGTTAAAAAACTTTTGTCAACTTAATCAATGGACCACACTCTTGAAGTCAATCGTAGTAAAGTAAAATAATAGAATACACGGTGTAGCCTAATTCCTATTGTTGAAATCAATTATCTAAAAAAAAACTTCAAGCAACAATGTTTTTAAGTAGGTAGTTCGAATGCTACACTTCAAAATTATTCCAAAGTCAGATAATAATCAAACTCTTCAATAACATATCTGTAAAATGTAACATACAATAACAGCCTTGAAATCACAGAGATACAGTGTGAAGATAACAAAAGGCAAATTGACACTGTTGTTATAGGTAAAACTTTGAAAATTGATTGCACACATCCTAAAAAGAAGCCTTTTAATAACATTTTTTGCAACAGCAATGCAACAAAATTAAAGAGAATCTAACAACATTAATTGTAGTCTACTTACCAAAAAAAAGTAAACACTTCTTATGACGCACTAACACATAATACCATAGCGAAAAATTTGGTGTTCCATGATTCAACAGAGTCAAAGTTGCCAGGAAATGTTTTAACACAGAGGCCTAGAAAAACGTTGTTATCCTATACCTTTGTGTTGTCTTACCCTTCAACAATGATATAATCTGGTTCTGGCAGAGCTCTTCTGATAGAATTAAGTGTGTTTTGCTGACAAAAGTGTGGGAATTAGTGGTGATAATGGTAAAAACTGTTTGGATAAGAATTAGGACTATTCTGGAGCACTACTCATTGTGAGAAGTTTGCCTGCGGAGAAAGCGGAACTCTCTCTAAAGTCCAAGTTTAACATCTCCTGGGTCTCAAGGGGATATTTATTTAGTAAACAGACTACTGGAGTTTTGCCTGAAAAATTTATAAATCTAACTAAATTTGTTTACTTATTATATCTTCAATCTTATTTCAAAAGGTGCACGATTTCACAAAGCTATGTGTAGGCCTACCATTGTTTAAAGTATATTCAATGAAAGCTGTAAAAAGAGTCAGTATAAAAAATTTACAGTAATTGCCGTTCTCCAAATTCTAGGCACTGGTATTGGACATTTTTCTTTTTTAAACAAATCTGTTCCTCAGCAGCATTTAAAATTGGAGTACTACCAACAGCAGAAAAATCCCATATTAAAAGGAAATAAACACTAAGGCAGAGTACTGTAGTGAAGTGTATACATGTAGTTAGAAAAGTTATATTGACACCATTTGATGCCGTTAAAAACGTTATTTTGAGTAAATTGAGCCAACAGACCATGTTAAACTTACTGTCCCCTATCAGGGACACAAGGCTTAAATGGTTTAGGAAAGGCAGTCAACGAATGCATGGGAGTCCAGAAAGAAAGAGCAGTGCTGAGTGCTTCAATTTAAGCCACCAAATATCACTCTCATCAATCCAAGAATTGTTATTGGAAATTACATGTATAAGGATACATAATCTGGTATTACATCAACCATGTTTGCACTTGACTATTTTAGATTATATATAGGCCTATATACATTATAAAAATATAACCAGCTTATCAAAGTGGTATATAGTATGGTCAAATCATCTCTTTCCCAAAATAAAAAAAGAAAACTCAAGTTACAAAGCAATTAGAGAATAGCTGGGATGTTTGTGCATTGATTGTCACTTTTGTCAAAGAAAACAACAACATCAACAAACAAAAACAAATCATAAAAATATTCATAAATGGATGATAATAGTATTTCAGAGACAAGGCTCAATTAAGGGGAAAAAACTAAACTTTACTCAATTGAAATTAAAGCCAAACTTAGAGCACTTAAAGCGTTTATTGGTACAAAGTGGTTTACACAGTATTAAACACGTGTCCTAAATTTATAAAATTGTAAGGTAGTTTGAAATAGCTAGATACATCTTTTTTTCTTTTTTAAGCGAATTTATATGAAGATAAAATTTAACCTCTAAATGTAAACATTGAGATTTAAACACATCTAGAACTCTATATACATGAGGTTTATCATATGTAAAGAAGCATGTAGGCCTACCAATAAACTGTATGAGTGCTAAAGTTGGTGCTTTACATAAACAAAAAAAAAATACAAATGTAGACACAAGGTTTAAACAATTAATATTATTGATTGATAGACTGACATGTATAAGATCATATTCCTTTAAATGATTTTTTTTCTTGTCAGTAATTTTTTAGAATATCTAAAATTAGCGAAATACTGATACTTATAACAGAGTAAATAGAAAAAAACAAAACAACAAAACAAATTGTTTTAAATACAAAAAGCAATAAAAGAGGGGTACATTGTGTTCATCTAAAAATTGTTGAAATTACTTTAACTAAATCAAATTCATTTTGTGGCAACCATCAATATTCTATGTAGTCATGTACATTTCACAGCACTCATCGTCTTATGTTCATGAATCTGTTGTTTGTCTGTCTCCTTCCATGTCCTCTCTCACACACCCATAAACACACACAGACACATCAAAATGGCATTTTCATAACAAATGTGTCTTCTAAAATCTTGTTCACTTCAGAACTTTCATAACTATACCATACTCATCCAATTCCTCATACGTTACTTTGTTAAATCCCTATACCCCAACCCAAGAACACAATCAGACATACTCACATATTATATTATATTATTCAACCATCCCCTGAAACTTTTTCAAGCCTCTACATCCACCATCCCAATATCCACATCTTTGTCAGGTCCCTTCTCCTGCAGGATGTGACGGCCCAGGTCTGCATCGTGCTTTAGCCCGACTGCTGTTGACCGACGCTGGTGCCAGCGCTGTATCGGCGGCAGGAAGAACAGCATAAGACCGGAGAACGCTATTAGGGCGCCCATCACAATGAAGGAGATGTCGTAGCTGCCGGTCCAATCATATAGCCAGCCTGGGTGAAAGTGGACAAAAAACAGATAAAAGTTAGTCACTTGGTTATATATGCATAATCCCAGTATACTGCAATAGGTGAATCCAGATCACTATCCATTGATACTTTTCTAATAATAAACTCTTTGAAAATTAAAAGTGTACAAGAACAAGGATTTCCAAAGAATCCTATTTAGAGATGATAGAAATTAGATTCAAACCTCAGGCCTCCTGCTTGTCAATCCAGAGCGGCGCCTATATAGCCACTCTGGATGTGTAGTGGACAACGTGTAAACAGATATGGTCGGCACAAGTCAAATGTACACTTTGAATATTCAAAGTGTACTAGATCATGTGGAAAGGGACCTAAAAGATAGTAGTCATTGCCTTGTGAAAGCATGTGGAGAGGGACCAGAAGAAAAAGGCCATTGCAACAGAATCCCACACAGCAGCGGACAGAGAAATCTGATGAGCTCTGCACCAGAGGACATGAAGAAAGTTTTCCGAAGAATCCTGAACAGAGAAAAAGGCATCAGCTGGGTTTTGAACATTAAACTTTTGTGCTTGTCTGTCCAGGACCAACAAGAATGAGCTGCCTTTCCAGTTGCAATGCCAGTCTGAATTTGTGGTGAACAATCAACACAAATGCAGTGGACATCCTTCAAAAGTAGGTGGATGAGAGAATCAAAGCATAATAAATAAATCTTCAACTAGAGTCCTATCACCGTTAAAATCTTTCCTAAGGATCCTGGTAGATGTTAAACTAAGAGAGGGTTACCTATTCAAATGTACTCTTTGAATACTTTGAAGTCTGTAAGGTTTTCCAAAGAATCCTACACAGAGATGAAGAAGGATTTTTTCAGTCCAAGGCTAAGACAATTAAGCTACAACACTCCCATACAGATCCTCCAATAAGGGCCCGCTGCAGGTGGGCTAGGCAGAGCTGGAGTATATTCCATGTTACTCGCCTTTAGTGTTGGGACTGATCTTGTTGTTGTTGTTGTTGTTGTTGTTGTTGTTGTTGTTGTTGTGGCTGCTGCTGTATTATCATCATCATCATAATTATTATTATTATTATTATTATTATTATTATTATTATTATTATTATTATTATATTATTATTATTGTTGTTGTTGTTATTATTATTATTATTATTATTATTATTATTATTATCATTATTGTTATTATTATTATTATTCTTTTCCTAATTAAATAAGTCTGAATCTATGTGGCCCTATGAAGGTGGCCACCCCCTGGAACAGCAGCAGGAGACCAAATGAGTTTGTGAGCAGCTCCAGGCCAAGCAGGTCCACCAGCACCACTGAGGTCAGAGACACGTACACACCTGCAGGACAGAGGCACAGAGCTATTAGTGGGGCGTAGATCTGTCAGGGCAACATTACGCAAAGGGAAAAAAAGCATCACATTGTAAAGGTAAACTTGATTCACCCAGTTTGGAAATTTGTGATTACATAAAAACCCTAAAAAAAGCCTTAATACAAAAGTGCATAGATGCCTAGCTTCAACATAAAAAAAAACCAATAACAAAAAAAAAAAACAAAAAAACAACAACAACAAAAGTTGACACTTATTTCTACTGTTTTCTTAAAATTCAGTATGACAGAATTATTATCATCATCATCATCATTATGTTGGTTTGTCTTTTGTGTCAGACGTAGCCTCCCGCACAATCCGTCTAAAGAGCTTCCTGTCTTGGGGATATATTTTCTGCCTCACTGAGCATACTTTGTAACCTGGCCATGTCAATCAATTCTGGCACCTAAATATTCAAAGTGCTATACACATTCCACCATTTCTCTATCGGCCATCACCTCTGCGATGGCACTACACCAGTCAATATCAACAAGTTTAGTTATCTTCACGTTTAATAAAAGTCCTCTCTTTTTAATAATAATACTAATAAAAAAAATAATAATAATAGTAACAATAAAATAAGTTGAGACTGGTGAGCTTACTTATAAAAACTTCACAAACACACACACTGTCTCACTCTTAAAACATGAATGTACACCAGTTTCATAAAACATTAAAATAGTCATGTCTCCAACATCCATTGGCATTTTCTTGTCTTATATTTTGTTTTTGTACCTATAAAAAGGCCGAAGACTGCAGCGTAGGCCACGAGCATCTCATAGCTTCCGCCGGCAGCAGGACTGAAAGCCGTGGCCAGCCCACAAACTGTCAGGGCCGAGTTGTAAAGAATCAGGCGATTCACCCATGGTCGATCCGACAGATAGCCGAACACCATCCGACCAACTGTGTTGGCGATTCCGATCACAGATAGCAGAAGTGCGGCTCGATTCTTGTCGATCCCTGCGATCTCAGCCCTGAGAAATACATCAAGTCATTATTTACAGTGGGAAATAGAGATAGGTAGAAAAATCGATAGATAGATGGATTGACAGATAGAAAGATAGATAGATTAATAGATAGAGAGGTTATTTGGTGTAATCCATATTATTATGGTGAGAGCACTTGACATTAAGAAGCATTATTATAGTGGAATTATAGAGGCCTAGTTCGTGTTAACTATTTACTCCAGAGTTTTAGGCTGCCCGGTACTTGGAGCAGAGAGATTTCGCATCTGCTTAAGTATCGAACAGTTGTGGATGAATAAAGTTTACCTTGTATAATGCCTTCTCCGTACCAACACCGAATCTGTATCACATGTACCTAATACCGAATTTGTTTGGACGTGATCATATTTTTGTTGCTCTGCATTACAGAGCGAGACAGAGAGACTGGTAGAGAGAATCATGAGGACACAAAGAGAGGGAGAGAAAGATACAAACATCTGACTTGATAGAAAACCTGCTTATGTAATAATGCGAAAAATAAAGACTTAGTATTGACGACAAAAACTCTTCAGCCTAATCCAATGTTTGTGTACAAGACCAACTTTAGGTGAGTGTCAAGAATTTATCGAAACATATAACATTAAATGTTTAACAGAAAATTTAATAACAGAAGAAAGGCATAGAGGCTGATGTTTGTTTTGTTTCAACTTCATAAGTCATGATAGATAAGTTTAAAAACATTTTTGTATTTCACAATCGATGTGATATTTGTAAGAACTTGATATGTTTGTTCCCAGATAAAAAAACAACAATAAAGTTTTGTAATCAAGCAAAAACTTTTAGAGAATGAGTATGAGCTTTAGAAGCGATCCAAAAATAAAACAGACCTTTTAATAAATAATGTACTATGAAGTTTGAAAAACATTGCATCTAATTTGTGATTGAAGCCCTAGTTCTCTCTAAACACATAACCCATTCTGCCTTTTAACAAATTTTTAGAGTTAATTTGAGACTGACCTATCAGGCAGAAAAATGAAAGGCATGTTGAAGCCGATGCTGGTGAAAAAGTTTGAAACACCAAACATAAGAAAGACTGGGTTTTTCAGGAGGTCCATGGACATCATGTCTTTGAGTGTCAAGACCAGCTCAGCCCACACACCACTTAGTCCGGTCTGGGCTTTCCTCTCCTTGAGATTGTGAATCTCGTCCAGCTGGGACCTGGAGAGCATGGCCCTGTGGTCCACGCTGGAGGAGCGCGAGCTGGAGGCCACCTGCCTGTGGTAGATGTCTGGCTGGGAGCGGTACATCGGGATGTTCAGCAGGTTGCCGCTGTAGAAGATGTCCTTGCGCTGCAGGGGTGCCAGGTGTGTACGCGAGGCGTGCCTGGACCCTGGCCTGCCTCCCTTCGCCTCGCCCTCAGTCCCGGCATTCACCATCAGACGGTGGTGCAGGGCCCCGTCAGAGCGTGCCAGCAGTGCAATGTTCAGGGACTCGTCGTCGTATCTTGTAGGACTCAGGCACTGACTGGTGCTCAGCTGGGCGACACTGCTGTTGCCGTTAGTGACGGCAGCCTTTGTTTCACTGGGCTGGCTGCTTTCAGGTACAACGTTTACTTTAGGCACATGATCGGCAGAAGGCTCGGACATTGTCCTTGGTTTCTGATACAGGTCACCTTCATTGGTCTTGGTTTGGTCGTTCGCCGTTGCCACTGTGTTGCTATCCACCAGTTTGGCCGTGCCTTTTGGCAACGCCTTGAGCTCCTGCAGAGAGCTGATGATCTCCAGCCCCTCTCTGGCCGTGAATGCTTTCGGTGTGTCACTGTGATTCCCACCCTCTCCCGCCGCAGCCTTCCCCTCGACCCCGTTCACCAGGAGATGCAGCTCCTCCTCCTCCAGCGCCAACTTCTGCTTCCCTTCATTGTCCTTGACCTCCTCTTCCAGAGGCCGGAAGATGATGCCGCAGACGACGATGTTGAGCGTGAAGCCGCCCAGCAGCAACATGGCGCCCCTCCATCCGTACTCCTCGATGAGCAACTTGCAGACTGGCGCCAGCACAAAGGTTCCGAAACCAGACCCGCACACAGCCAGGCCAGTGGCGAATGAGCGCTTCTTTTCAAAGTACTGAGCCACACACACAATAGCCGGCAGATAGATTAGACCAAAACCGATACCTGGAGATAAAAGCAGTCAGCTATTAAATTAATGTGCAATAATTTGGGCTAGAAATTGACATAGAAATGAAGAAATTTATATAAAAGTCATGTACGCAAAAAAAAAAACATTTGTTTAAAGTGAAAAAAACAAAACAAAACAAAAATTGAAGAAACACATAGAGATACATGTATGCCTGTCGCTATGTACAGCATGGCTGCACTCGTCACAATTCAATGATCTCAGCCAGAATAACTTATTCGAAGGGTCTATAAACATCTTCACTGCACTGCGATCCAAACAAAAAGACATTAAGAATGACCATTGGTGTTTCTGATCGGAGAGAAAATGTCTCTCATCAATTAGGTCTCCGAGTGGGGTTTTTGGATAGTGCCACAAGACAACATAGCGGCGATGCCAGGACTTTTTATAAATATTTCACCCATCAGCTTCTAAATCACTCTTTCCAGCAGGACTGGTTGTCCACACATTAACAGCTCTATTGTTTTTTGTGTGTGTTGCCTAGCAGCCGATCCTAACCAAGACGTGGGTGCACAACTTGACCAAGCCTTGGGCTTTGGGCCTAGCAACCGCCAACCGCTGCAACTGATTATCTCATCTATATCTTGGTAGTATAAAAATACAGAGACAGAGTTTTAGTGTAACTAATCGCTGTTCACAAACGCGTTGGTTGGCTTGACAAGTATACTTTTCTTACATACGTTCGGGCGTAATGATTGTAGTGAGGTGATGACACCAAGCCCACTTTCTTTCCTCTTCTCATAATCATACTTTGCTCTGCATTGCTGCAGTCTTGTGCCGATATCTCTAAAACAATGTGTCTAGCACTAAAGTTAGACCGTAGAGAAGGGGTGCAGGAACGGTTTGTGTGGTTACGTGAAAATGTGTCTCCTTAGTAGTGTAACATTAATAACGAAAACCGCTGTCAGTTGAAAGGAGGAAAAAAACCTTGACGACATGGCCGGTGAAATAATACGGATACCGATCTAACCAATATGATGGACTTCTTCTTTTTCTTCTCTCTCTCTCTCTCTCTCTCTCTCTCTCTCTCTCTCTCTCTCTCTATGGGTTCAATGTTTACGATATTCCCATGGGGGGTCCTATATGACGAAAGAGTGGAAACCCCGAGACATGAACTATGTATATCCTTACCCGCCATAACGCCAGAGGTGAGGTACAGGTAGTAGTGGCTGGGGGCCCACACACTCAAGATGAAGCCAGCAGATGACACAAAGGCGCCTGCGATGGTCACTGCGCGACATCCGTAACGGTTGGTCAGGGCACTGGACAGAGGACCTGTGAGCGGGACATGGCATTGGTGTTAGAATGATAATCACAAGCAACTAGTGGTAAGTTTATGTCACTGGGGGTAGGGGAGGGCTACATTTATCCGATCATCAACATATCACACAATGCAGAAAAAAAGGATGAGGGCTTCACTCAAGACTAAATTAAATAAATATAAGTGAGTCAACTTATCAGAGTGAACTGTTGTTTAGCGATAAATAAAAAAACGTATTTAAAAAATGAGTTATCTTTAAAACAAACAAAAACATCTTCACCTAATTTATCTATTTTGTAGAAACTGTACAAGCCCATGGATTTCTTAACGTCCACCATCAGCACCATATAGGCTGAATACTATTCGAAGACTAACCTCTAAAACCTCTGACAGTTTTACCTGCTGCAACACAAAGACAGTGATCCTCGAGATGGACTCCTGTCTCAGATGGTCACATTATACTGACATCGACCTAACCAATAATAGGGGGATGAAATCAGACAACAATACATTTTTGACTGATACTGGGTTTCGAACAGTGGACCTCCTGATTGGGAGACCAACGCTCTGTCACCTGGGCAGCGCACGAGGTATTGGATTTTTTAAAGTAACGGAAACAGTCCTCTCTCTGGTGTAGTTTTCGTCATCTAAATTTTGCATGGATAATTTCTTTTCTCCAGCCCGGTTTGGCCCGCTTTCTCATCTCCAGAACTCGTGCTCTATGCTTGCCACTTAGATTCATATTCCAATTACAATTCACATTCATTCGTTCACCAAGTACCAGGTCTAGGGCAGACATAGCAGACATAGGGGATCATGGCAGGCCACTCATTTATTTGTTCAAACAACTAAAACAACAGGCTCAATTGCTCCCGTGTTCATTGCTTGCCCATTAATTAGTTTACACAATCTAAATAGGTTATGCTTTGTCTACCTTTACTTTTTACCATCTATTTTTCCAGTAAGGGCTTAATGTTCTATACTTTTGTGCATTTTATAAACATTTAGAAACACCTAGGGTCCAGTCCGCCATATAATGCTAACGTCGGGCGTTAAGAAGTCATCCTTTACCTTTTCCTGAACATTAATCTACTTAAGCATAATCAATCATACGTCAGATAATTACTATTGCCTATTGCAGCAACAAGGCTATTTCGAGGACGTTAAAAGCAGCAACTATGCTATTTCGACGACGGATCCCAAGACATATATTTCTGTCAGATGAGCGATCCAAACAGGGACTTCCCGATTGCAAGTCGCGCGCTCTACCATTTGAGCCAGCTTAGTCGGTGCACAATGAACTTGAGTTTTGAGGTCCAGATAACAGTGGACTTTGTGTTCAGATGTCTGCACATTCTCGCACATGCAGTACTATGCAGAGATCGACCCGGTGATAAAAATCTGATCATTCTGTCATTCAGTGCTACAGTTATCTTAAATTCTATCAATAACGTGGACACTGTCAATTAATTCAGGCTACGCGTGCCCTACATTTTTTTAGATATCCTATCACTCAGCAGAACTGCCAAACTAAGCCAACAAAGTATACAAACTAAGGCAACATAAAATGAGCGCAAATTCGCGTTATTAGCTCATAGTTGGCAGCTGTCTTTCTGGCCATGTGTCTAAGCTCCTGTTATCAACAGTATTCGTTTCACACTTGAGGGGAAAAACCGATATCTGTTAATTTACATTTCTGGGTAAGTCAGGTAGGGGTGATATGAAACACATAATAAAAATAATATATCTGCTCCTCATGAAAAAGAAAAATAACTCAAATGCCCCGTCCACAGCAAAACGTACATGAAGACTCTGTGTGGCAGCACGTAATCTATAATTGTCAAAGTTCTTAGAATCCTAGGAGATGTCAAACTAGGAAGCAGTACTTATTCTGAAAAAGATACATGTATACCACTTTGATGCATGATTTGGTTCGTGTTTTTTTTTAACGTCCATCTTCAGAAGCTAGGATATATCTGGGGCGGGATCGAAAACTGACGTGTTACAAATTTCACTTTCAAGAGATAGAGACCGTCAGACGTACCAGGACTTTCTATTTATACCGACACTAAGTACTCCCTCATGTTTGCTTTCCAGTTGAGGCTGTTAATTAGGTAAACTGTAAAAGTCATTAATCATTTTTTATATTAATTGGTGTTGCATTTTCCACCTACAAAAGGCAATTTTGGTGATTCAAACGGTCTAGACAAGGAAAAGAACGCGATTTCCTACATGTAAAAGATATAATGGATATTGTTAAATAGGAGAAGGAAACACAAGTAAAGAATAGCTAAACATATTTCGTGGGATATGCCTCTCCTCGTTTTAATTCCATCTAGGTCTTCAAGAAAGATCGCACCCAGAACGGCATGCCCGTGATTTGGACGATCGTATTCAACGTATACGTGTACCAACACAACTTTGAATTAGTGAGTAAGTAGGAAGCAAAGTGTCTCGGTAGCGATATAACCCCGGACCCCTAGCATCAGAGGCCAGGACTTTAACCCAGCGTTGCCAAAAGAAGCTACTTAGCCACGGCGAAGATTTTAGCCGGCTGTAGGCAGTCCACCCAAGTCATCTCCGCACGCCCCAACATAAGTTACTTGCCCACGGCGAAGATTTTAGCCGACTGTAGGGAGACCACCCACGACATCTCCGCACGCCCCAAAAGAAGCTACTTAGCCACGGCAAAGATTATAGCCGGCTGTAGGGGGTATACCCACGTCATAACCAACGCCACAACTGAAGTTACTTACCCACGGTGAAGGTTATAGCCGGCTGTAGGCAGTCCACCCACGTCATAACCCACGCCCCAACAGAAGCTACTTACAAACGGTGAAGGTTTTAGCCGGCTGTAGGGGGTCCACCCACGTCATAACCAACGCCACAACTGAAGTTACTTACCCACGGTGAAGGTTATAGCCGGCTGCAGGGAGCCCACCCACGTGATCTCCCCACGCCCCGCCTGGAAGTAGTCCACGAGCTCGGTGAGGAAGACTCCGAAGGAATACACAATCCCATCAGCTATCACGTGGATCATGAAAGACGAGAAGACGACAAACCATCCCCACCCCCCGTCAGGCGGCGTGACGAAATCAGCAGACTCAGTCGAACCAGACTCTGCATTTGGGTCACCTGGAGTCTGCTTTTGAACCTGTGCCGTTGGATTATTGTCGATGTCACCATTGGCAACAGCGGTGCCAGTGGTGTTCTGTGTTCTAGGCTTGTCCATATCGCAGGGTGCGGGTTTTTCCGAAGCCGCTGTGTCGTGGGGTTTAGGGGAGTCGTTGTTTTCAGCCTGGCCAGGAGTGGTAGCTGTGGATGAGTTCTCCGTGCCCGCAGTGGAAGGCAGCTCCCCGTCCCTGTCTGTGTGGAGGTGTTCTTGCTCCAACGTCATGCTGCTTGCTCTAAGCTGGCGCTGCTTGGGGCCCAGGCAGAGAGACCAACAACACTTAGCCTCCGAGCTCACAAACCTTGACCAGCCGTATCGGTAGGATCAGGGCAGAGCCAGGGACACCTGGACAGAAAGGAGTATAGGCAACTAGTTATAAGCTTGACACTATGTGGATATTTCTATTCTAGTCTATCCGCTGTTCTATGTCGTATGTGACGTTTAAGGTCATTGCTGAAATGATAAGAGCATATTATTAAAAAAAATTTCCATGGATAAAAAGCGCACTTTATAGGTCGAGAAATATACTGTCGTTGTAAAAGCATTGGACACATGAGGAGCATAAGCGACTTAAAAGAAATTTGCATCAAGGTTGAAATTACAAGAGCGTAAGTTTGTCATTTTCGGAAATAAATGACACACGGATAAAATGGCATTTATTTAACGATGCAGTAGTGCACTATAACCAGTGAATACCTGCGGAGAAACTTGAGGTTGACACAATGATAAACTAATATTTAAAGAGTAAACTCATCGTATTCACAACTGATCCAGTGAAAAATAGCCCACGCTCATAGAGCAAACAACTTACTGTAGCTGGTGGTGTAGTCGAGAAAAAGAAATTTCCTCTTGGTTTGAAATAACTTTCTGATAAGAAGGCGACATAAATGAACTCTCGTGGCGAACTAGTGTAAGCGAGAACAACTAGACCTGGCAAAAACGCGTATCAAGTTCTGTTGCCTGTGACAAATTGTTACTTCATCACAGACTCCTCTTATCTGAGAGTGGGATTTCATTTCACTGATAGTGATAAGTGGATAAATATACTTACATACATACACACACACACACACACACATATATGTATAAATATATATCTCCGATTCGAATGTTAGAGGTGACACAATTCGGGTAACGAAAGAGGTCATGACGCTGAGAACAACAGCCTTGCCACGGTCTAATAAGAATCATCACTGTCCACTTAGACCGTTGATTTGGCTGAGAGTGGATAATGTGAGAGTCGGGCTGGCAGACATACACTGAGATAAATACAGTCTGCTCCGTACTTTGGGAGGCCAAGTGTGCAACTGTGTGTGTGTGTGTGTGAGAGAGAGAGAGAGAGAGAGAGAGAGAGAGAGAGAGAGAGAGAGAGAGAGAAGAGAAGGGTAAGGAATAGGATAAGAGAGAGAGAGAGAGAGAGAGAGAGGTGGTAAGGAGAGGCACATACTGTCAGAGTCAAAGAATAAGCAACAGAAAAAGAGATAGATTAAGACAGAGTCAGAGAGGGAGGGCGACCGAGGGAATGCATATTATTTATATTATAATTATACATATAAAGATAGATAGATGGATAGACAGATAGTTAAATAGATAGAGAGAGAGAGAGAGAGAGAGAGAGAGAGAGAGAGAGAGAGAGAGAGAGAGAGAGAGAGAGAAAGAGAGAGAGAGAGAGAGAGAGAGAGAGAGAGAGAGAGAGAGAGAGAGAGAGAGAGAGAGAGAGAGAGAGAGAGAGAGACAGAGAAGGATCTACCGTGATGTAACTGGATAACGCTAAGAAGTCTAATGATTTCTCAAGATAACGCCATCAGACTGTTGACCGGTTACATTATTGTGCATGCAAGATAAATGAAATCTCTCTCAAACGAACAGAGCCAAGCACAAATCCAGCGAATTTTCAAGATAAAGAACTGGATGTTTCACATCTTGCGAATGAAAGTTTCTTCTGTGGCTGATTTGTTTGGCGCGCTAATGTCAACGAACCAGCCCCGAGGCTATATCGCGAAAGGATCACAAGATTAACGTCTGACAATTTTCTATTCTGCATGCATGCATCGTAGATAGATAGTCTTTGCAACTCTCTCGGTCGGGTACATTATATATACTGACATGTAATTTACAGTTCGTCCATTTTTTTATGAACTTTGACCTAACAAAAAACAAACACGGTTCGCCACACTAACGGTGTATAACTTTTCGGCTTAGATGAAGAGCAACACAAACATGTTAAGAAATTATTAAAATACTTGAATGGCGTTTTAAGAATTAAAAGTCTTGGCAAAGATTAATACTTCCAAAAATGAAAATGGAGAAATATGGGCTTTTAGAGAATAAATTGCTCGAACAAACACTTGTGGCCTGAAACCAGCTTGCTATGAGCTTAAAAAATTCCAATGGGATTGTGTAAAAAACATCGCGTTTTTTGTAGGTTTTTTTTTAAAAAAGAAATTTGCACTTGACCTTTGACCTCTCAAAGAAACAATGATCCGCCACACCACGGTGGTAAACTTTTAGTTGTTATAGTTAGATGTTGACCAGCATGAAAATATGTTGAAAAAAAAAAAGACGCCAGAAATAAATAAGTTCGATGCTATGGCTATTTTTCGCTATTCTTCCTGGAACAGTAGGTGGGTCTCCCATGCATAACGACATAGACAAATTCGAAAAGGTTTTTGGGGAACGAATAAGGAGAACATAATATCCCTGTTACGGTTGAGGATAGACACACAGTAATTGGAGTTTAAATTAATTGCTACACTTGCGCGCATACAAAATGTGTACTATTACGCCACTGTT
Source organism: Elysia chlorotica (assembly GCA_003991915.1). Lineage (NCBI taxonomy): Eukaryota > Metazoa > Mollusca > Gastropoda > Plakobranchidae > Elysia > Elysia chlorotica. The sequence goes on along the minus strand of RQTK01000018.1, from coordinate 627,954 downwards.
GTTATATATTTAGCTAAAAGAGGGTATATAATTTGAGTAGAAAGCTTAAATAACAATTAAAATATATAGTAATATTGTTATTCACGATGATCATCAAAACAATATTTTCTCATTATACAGTAATCCTTTTTTAAAATTTATGATTGTATAAATACTACTTTCGAATTTTGAAGTGTGATTCTATTAATCGTATTATGGTACTTTAGAACCGCAGCATGGTATCTATAATCTTAAAAAAAAAGTGTGTGGTTTTGTCTCTTGTAAAATCGATACTAGGAAAGTGGACATTCTTCACATTCCATCCTGGTTGGATGTGGAACACGCGAGCTCAGCCAGCAAGGCGCGGATTCTACTCAGGCTGCCTTGTTCCCCACTGAGTCGGTGTCCGTTTAACGTGACAAACTGAAACAAATGTTTAGGTGTGTAATAAGTATGTCTCAGTATGGCGTTACGTCAAAAATATTGCCCGGCAGATTCCGACCGATGGGCTTATTGTTCGGATAGACGTTAAGGACGTAAAGTGAGTGAGTTAAGTCCCTGCAACGTCCAACGTCAGAGGAAAGCATATAATTATTGTGGACGGTTCCCATCACAATGTCTGACAAATTTACGTGCTCCCACACATAGGCAGTGCAAGGACACTTAACCAGTCATTAGGGGCCAAATAGTTTTTTTTTCCGATCGTGGGTTTCGAACCGGAGATCTACCGATCGGGAGATTAAATGCTATATCACTATCACGACCTGCACCGTTTTTGCCCCCCCCCCCCCCTCCCCCCAGACTGCACAGCACAATATTGCGACCCTGACAAAAAGTACGTGTGGGCTGACAGATGAGATATTAGGAACACTCATAACGTCCCTAAGGTTTCATCGCATGCGTTAGATTTCTCTATAGAAATCCATTGAAATTCACATCACGTTCTAAGACTTCCGAAGATATATTTTTTAATCACTCCATAAAATCAATTATTCTCGCTTCCAGTCTGGAGCGGACTGATTTTAGTATTACATTTTTTCTCGAGCAGATGCCATGATGGCGAGAGAACGGGATTTCAGAAAGAGCTATGAAAGCAAAAGCACCAGAACGGAATAACGCTCTACTATGTAAGCTGCGGAATCGTTACAACAATTAAGGGAAATTAGCGTATGCATACGTATTCATGTTTAATACTCCGACTAGCACAAATAGCCGTTACCGTTCTGACGTGCCGTAAAACAAACTCACTCACTCACCCCCCAACTAGCACTATGTCTACGCTGAATGTAACAAAATGGAAAGATTTTTACTGTTTATGGAGGCACCGGAATCCCACTACAGGCTAGCTACTGACTAGTCCACCAGTACCATCGACTTGTATACACGCAGGGATGTTAGCCCCAGTTGGCAGGACCTATACAGCTCTACTGAATAATAAATTAAGGTGAACAATTTTTGGCTGACAGTCCTCTTGGTATATAAATGAAAACATGTTACCAAAAAAAACAACAACACAAAAACAAAACAAAAAGCAACCCCCCCCCCCCCCAAAAAAAAACAAAAACAAACAAAAAACAACTTCCACAAACACCCCCCCCCCAAAAAAAAACAAAACAAAACAACTAAAAAAATTGTTTTTGAAAAAACAACAACAACAAAATTATCTAAAAGTGGACGTCCATTACCGCCCAGTATAGGTTTTGAATTGTTAAATGATTGGCGTGTGTTCACATGTCTTTACAATGCGAATGTGTGCCATAAAGAAGGTGTGGGTTCGAACTTGCCCCGACATTTGTGTTTTCTGTTGTTTCGCCTTTCATTCTATCAAACGATTCTGATTCTTAATTGCAATAAGCTTTTGTAATTTTTGAAAGAACAATTACACCAAATTAAAAACATCTAATAAAACCTATGTAGTTGTTAGACGGTCTTTGTTACTTAATCATTGAATTACCTGATGCGTTTTCTCAGGTCAAGACTTTTCTCCTTCCACAGTCATTCCGAGAGGTAGCGAGAGGTCTTGTATTCACCCTAAGTCCAGGTCCTTGGTCAATGCGTTACAGCAACACGTACAACAGGTACAAACGTTATCCCAGGGTCTTGACCAATGCCGTCTAGAACCTAGAAAAGCAAACACAGGATTAAGTTTAGGTCTTAATTCTATTACGCCTGGGGCCAGTACAACAAGCACAATGTTAAATCGGGGGTCCTTGGTCAATGCGGTCTCCAACTTCCTACATCATTATTTATGGAAGGAGATCCGAAAATAAAAAAAGAGCTATCCAAGTATGCAACATGCGCTGTATGAATTACATGAATAGCTAAAGTTCACCTACTAAATTCCATAAAATGAGACGGGTGAATAGGCCTACTTAGTACTATGTAAGGTAAAGACACTGTGATTCACCAGTCTAAAAGATGAAAACTGGTAATTATTAATTAACTGTCTGAGTGACGTCGGCCCACTCAGACTTCACGGTCCTAATGATGTAGATAAAGCAGAGCTGGCTCGGGGCATCCCAGGCACGAGATAATTAAGAAGTGCGGCGTGGCTGTCTCGCTGATCTAGACCTTACAATCTTACAATGGAGCGTCCAATGGGTGCTGACTGTGGATAAGTTTTTTGTGAAAAATCTACATAAAGACGTAGGAACAAAAAAAAAATGGGTGATGCTCTCGGGAAAACACACGCCTATAGAAAAGCTCTTTGAAGGGAATAAAAAAAAAGAAGTAAAAATCGCTAAGAAATAAATGGAAGCTAATTAGCTAAATGTAAAATATTTCATTCCATCTCGATTAGGCAACAGCCAGTGATTTCATCACATTGAAGCAGATTGAAAACTGTTCTGACCTTCACCTTTTATGATAAGATAGAAAGTCGTAACGGTAACCAAAAGCTGTTGGCTCGATGTAGCCTCTCCGATTCTGTAATATTAACACAACTAGTAACTAGAGAATAGTGGGCTAAACACAGGATATAGAGTTTGAGATCAACCAGTGAGGCGCAGGGTTTAGTACTGTCTCGTGTTGCTACCCAACCAATTATCAAAGTGGAGACATTTTTTAAGCCAAATTAATAGGAGTGGGACGTTTGAACATGCGATTTTTTTTTTGGCATACGGTTTGGAAGCTCTGATTATCGATATTTTCAGTTCCGGATAAGAAAAAAGTAGGAACATACATGTCGTTCGATGGCGCAGAACGTATTAAAAACCTTGAGAGTGTAAGAAAGGTTTAAATCGACAGAGGCAGACACATGGAGAGAAAGAAAGAGGTGGATTCACAGATAGTGAAAGAAAAGGAAGTAGACTAACTAGAGAGATAAATAAATAAATAAATAAATAAATAGAGGGATGGATGGATAGAAAAAGAGAGAGAGATTGATTGATTGATGTTTATTGGTTCGTTGGGCTTCTCACCCTTAACAAACATGACAAAAAAATTCAATTTTACAATGTTCAAGAAAAAGATAACAAAATGGTAACATCACTTTCGATTTGCTCTCTCAGTCCATTCACCCAATTTATGAAGATTTTGAGTAAGTTTTAGTTATAAACGAGCTTTCAGTTTGATAATTTGTGCTCTTATTTTTGGAGATAGGTACTTTAGTCTAAATTTTACCACATAGACATATCAGAGAATATATAATTTATCCAAATTTACAGTTCACGTCGTACAGATAGCAATCAAATAGAAAGTACAAGCTTTTTTATGCAAGACTGGCATACACAATATGAACAATACACCTGCGACACTATTCCTAATAGGCTGAGAAATTTTACTTATATCAGAGATTTTCTTAGTTTCAAGGCATGCTGTAAATATATGGCAACATTGGAATAAAGATTGCTATTTGACATTAGTATACTTAATCTACGTCTATTTCGAATGGTAAGGTATTTGGGAGGGATGAACGTGGTTCGAAGCTCCTCGTATGCTTTACAAATCATTAATATGTGGTATTCATCTTCTCTAACTGTGTTACAAACTGGACACAATTGCAGTGTGATATCTTTTGAATATTTGAATTTATGACAATTTATCTCTGAAACACCGAGTCGAAATCTTACTAAAGCATTTTTTAAGTTTAATGGTAACCAATTATTCAACAAGTATGTTTCAACACAGATCATGGATTTAAATGAAGAATAGAATAACATACTTTCATTCTCTGATAATTTGGCAGACCAAGTTTGTTTAAACACGTCGCACAATCTCCTTTTAAAAACATTGCAGAAGGAAGTTTCGTTGCCAACACATTCAAATATCCAGACATGACCAAATCCATTAGAACATAGCATATGTTTTATATCAGTTACCCAAGATTTTACTTTCTTTTCATTTAATTTTTTTAAGCACTGGTAGGCTTGTTTGGGTATCCTAGATTCTGGCATTTTTAGAAGTCTTAACCAGTATTTTAAGCATCGAATTTTTGTATTAATTTGTAGTGGAAACCTAGCTGTCTCTCCATAGAGAGCAGTATTGGAGCAATGGATCGATACATTTAAAAAGCGTTTTATTGCGGTAGTGTGCACTTGCTCTATTTCTGAGAGAGAGAGAGAGAGAGAGAGAGAGAGAGAGAGAGAGACCATCAGACGGAGTCAGGGGAATACAAGAAGAAAGACTGAAGTGCTTCATGTTTGTTTAATACTGGGTAGGAAATAGAGGGAAAATGATGAGGTGGCAACACTATGCAATATTCGAGATTTGATTTGCATAGAACCCCGCGTCCCAATAGATATTTTTACAAGTCATTGACACTTTGTAATAGCTTCTACGTATCAGTTTCAGTTTACATCTGCGGCAGCAACTATTTCGCATACATGAACGCCAAGTCATACCTGTAGGAGATGGACATTGCCAATTGTTAGCAAATATTGATGTTTCAGTATTGAATGCATGCACTGAAATTAGAAGTCACTTTGTATCTGTTGAACCGCTTCACCAAGGAGATAACCGACACACTGAGTATCACCAGAGTGTGATCTAGTAGACCACTAGATCTAAAGCCTCTTCTGACTTATCAGTCATTCATCACGATGTTCTGATGATGCTTAAATTGACTTTCAGTGAACTTAGCCTTTTTCCTGAGACCTACTTTAAAAATGTATGCCCCAGTCTGTTTGTAAGGTTACATGAGTCGAAGCATTACATAGTTTAGTAATTTTCATTTGTCCCATTGAGATACAGTGCAGACTGTATGACTTTGTAGTCTGCATACAATGCTAATGAGAATGGAGTCTGATAATATCGTGTGGTCTGATTATAAACGTAGCAATGATAACTCAGTAAGCGTGCGATCAAACCTTATCAATGGCTGCTCTGTCGCGACATGTACTCGGTCTTCTATAGTATAACAGATTAACGTATGGCTTTGATCGGCTTGAGCGCTAGAAGAACGGTATGCGTCCAGGCCAGATTTTCATGTGCTTTGTTCTATTTTGCTAATTTTTTGTTTGTATTAAGTAGTTTGTCAGACGTCAACCTTGGGACCCGCCCACAATAATTATAGATTGTATAACGGTGACATCGAATGTTAAGTCAAGACAACCCAACCTTGCGTTTTGTTGGTCTAAGCGCGTTGCAAGGTCTTTCCAGTGAAAAACACATATATACAACAAAAGGTTAAAATAACACCCATTTATAGCATGAGATTATCAGGTTTATTTATACAACGAACACTAAGCAAATGCCTGTTGTTGATGATAATTTATAATATAAACATACCTGCTGGTAAAGAACACATGTATTACATAAGAAATACATAATGGAAAGGGAGACAAGGTGATACGTTGACGGATGACACAATTGATACAGTACGTGAAGGTAGACGGAAACATAAAGATGTAAATCTATTTTAAAAAAACTTCAGTATAACGAGATTTTTTATGAAAACGGCTGTTCTTGTCGACTTAAAACGTATATGTGCATTGGTTTTGCTCTCTTCGCGTTTCAAAAGTAAAAAGTTTCACACATTTTTAAATCATCTCCTGAAATTGCTCTCTTACGCCAACAAAGGCTAGCTTGCAATCGCCATTAAAAAAATTTAATACATCAAAGAGATATTAAGTTGTGGTACGTTGAGTTAAGAAATGCGCCCTGCCTTCTGTACTGAGCAGTTCAATCAGTGAAAGTGCTCTGAGAGCGAAGAATAAAACCACCTTAAGTATTGATCTAATTCTTTCTGCACCGACTTCAATCAAACACTCATTTTCCTTGTTAGACACAACCAGGAAATCCATGAATATCCCTGCTAAGCAGATCTATACACAGGCAATCCTTCGGTTCAACAAGTACACGCACATATTCAATTTTTAAAAAACTTTTAAAGCCCGGAAATTGTAACGCCCACACTAGTTTCGTTAGAATTTTAGAATGCTTGGATAATTGTAAAATGAGACGATAAATAATTAACCCTGCTTTCGAAAACTCAAAGGCCTGTGAAAACAATTTTTCAAGGCTTATAAAATTGTCTGAACAAAAGATTAATATTGCAATCAAACGAAAAAAAAAAACCAACAGGAAAACAAAAGACAAGTTTACAAAGATGCACAACATGAAAGCGTTGGTGTATCTCTTTATTTATGAAGATATAGATTGTTTTGAGTTTTAGACCAGTTAAAATTTATCTGTCACCCCTCAGCTTTTTCCATCCCTCGATTCCCTCGAACGTCGAATTGCTAACTAGTAATACATAATACTACATTAAAAAAAAACACACCAAAAAACACGCTAGTTATAGACCCTCAGATGATATCGTCTATTGCATAGTACTACATTAAAAAAAAACACACCAAAAAACACGCTAGTTATAGACCCTCAGATGATATCGTCTATTGGCTATTATAAGATCACATTAAACGCCTCGACATTGAACAGTTCACTGTTATTCAGGCACACTCTATCAATCTTAAAGGAAAAAAGCAGGGGTAAAATTAAAAACCACGTTCCGCTTTCTTTCAAATTGTATAATTTGATTATCAATGGTTGTTTTTTTTTAGCCTGTTGCGAGCGCTGGCTGAGGCCGGGGCAGCAGTTACTAAACCAAACAAACGTCTTGGAACCCACGCTTCGACCTACAATTGGCAGAAGACACCTTTGGGACGCAGATTCAACATCTGTAGGATTGATCCGCAAAACAATGGGCTAGTCCCAGACTAGAGAGAAACTAGCCCTAGGACCTCGCCGCGATATAGTCTGGTCAGTGACAATGGAAGCTAAGAAACCAACACACTAAAGCACTCCCTATGATTAACGTCTATGAGGTTTGTTGATTTCAAAGTCTTGGTCAAGGCCACAGGAGAAGAGCACAATAGAAATAACGGCAAAGTTAATTTTTTTTAAATTTTGTAGTTATGGCCATTGGGTGATAAAGCATGCAAAGATGCTTAAATTGTTTTCAAATGGAAATAATTATAATAGTCTGCAATGATAATAACAAAAATTAAATGAGTATAAAACAGCTTTGATAAATTGTCGTTTTAATTGAGAACAAAAGCACTTAAACCGAAACCTGCGCGTCAAGCTTAGGTGGGTTTTTTTTAAAGTTTTTTTTTAACGCCACTCAATCTTTCCAATTACGTCCATCGAATTCAAAACCTTAAAAAAATTCAATATTTTTTACGTGCTTATTTTAGGGAGTCTGAGATTTCTCAAAGTGTGAAATATAGAAGCAAATAGCAAAAAGAACATTACAACAAATTAAGAAAGAAGGAATAAACAAAGTAGGCTTAGTGTTGTCTCCCTAGACTGCAGTCTAAAGGACCACGATCGTGGTCTCCCTAGACCTAGGACTGAAGTCTAAAGGACTATGATCTATAGGCCTACTTTAATTTCAAAGTGATTTTTTTTTTAGTTGCAAGCTTACAAACCACCAAGCGCTAAAGCAAAAACTAATGCTAGAAAAATCGAGTTGCTAATATTAGTAATAAGATGATTTATAAGAAAGAGCGAAACGGTAGTTAACAAAGAGAAGGAGAGCCATGTTCCCTGCTTTGAAATTCGGGACATAAATATTAATGGTTAAGAACAAAAACAGCATTTGTGCAATAATGAAAATTTGCACACTTTTCCAAATGTAACACAAAGCCTGGTAGAATGATTCACATGAAATCTAGATCTAGATTCTAGATTGTCATTAGATCTAACCCTAGATTTCTACAACGTTTGTAAACTAAAACAAAAAACACCTTTTATTATAATATTGATCATCCACAGATTAGAAATTAAAACTAAATCTAGGATCGAATATACAAGATTTAGCTTACGATTCGTCGTAAAAATAAAATTACAAGTTTAAGAAGGCTATAGTACGTCCTGGAACTGCATTCTGACTCTCATTAATTCTTAACGAGATCTAGATACATTCTAAGTGACCTGTGTTCAAAAAATATAATAAATACAGAACAAATATTTATAATTCATGTAGCTCTAGACCTACATCTGTGTAGATCTAATTCTTACGCCAATACTAAAAATGTTTTCTGATGACACTATCTTTGGCACTCCTTGAGTTTTGTGGTCCCTTGCCTGTGGGCGATGAAATGGGTGGGCGGCCGAAATTTGATTATTAATATTGAATAAAATACAATTCAGCTGTACTGCCTGTCTTTTTGTTATTTTTTCTTCTATTAAAATTGACAAACATATACACAAGCACATAAAATTGATCTGTTAAGCAATTGAAGCTATCTCTGTCTCTCACACTTGCTTGCTCTGCATGTCTGTATATCTCTCTTCACAGGTTGACTGACTCCGATGTAATCGAATCCTACCCACCCACCCCTCGAATCCCGCCCACCAAGCCAATTTTATCGCCCACAGGCTAGGGACCACAAAACTCAAGGAGTGCCCTATCTTTACTTACCCAGCGGCCATTTTAGTTTCAGAGAATTTCGACAAAATTTGAAGTACCGGGGTAGCTGTACTTGTGTAGAAATAGTAGAATTAGAGTAGATCTACACAGGGATCAAGGTCTAGATCTAGATATATAAACGGTTTGACTTTTGCTATTTAAGAGGCTCACAAAAATCACTGGAGCTAGATCTAGATTAGATCTAGAATCTATATCTAGACTCAGGCCTAGAATCAGGTGTATTTTTTAGATCACAAGATCTACTCCAGATTCTACGAAATCTCGCAAATTTTGTAACCTATAGATCTATGTTTCACTGTGTCAAATGTAAAGTTGAACTATTGAAATGACAGTTTCAAGATTATATTAAAGATTAATAGATTATAAGCATCCTTGAATAGTTTAATGTGTTGTGAGTTCCGACTCCTGGTCCAGAATGCTTGCCGCAGTAAAGCTGTAGCTACGCCCGGTGTAGCACGCCACCCTGACCAGCCCGCCAGGGCTACTCAGAGTTCGCCTGGCGGCCGCCAGCCAAACTCAGGAGTCTCTCTGGCGGCCGCCAAAAGCACTCTCGGGTATCTGTGGCGGCCGCCAGGAACACTCTATCTACGCGAAACCGACTCTGACTTTTTTGTTGAGCCAGAGAACTGAAAATGTATAACAGAACATCTTTTTTTTAAAGTTGTGCATACGTCTTAAGCTTTCACGGCCATAATTATGCATCGCAACTAAAAGAAACTCAATTTAGACGATCCAGAATGCGTGAAAAGCTCAACTCCGCCAAAACTTTGTTTACTTAGATCTAGCATTCAGTCACCCACGCCCCCGCTAGATCTACAGAAAAATTAGAGTCTTTTTCGCGTAGATAGAGTGTTTCTGGCGGCTGCCACAGATACTCTCTGAGTCTGTCTGGCGGCCGCCAGGTGGACTCTGAGTATCGTTAGTAGATGAGTCCGTGTGGCGTGCTACACCGGTGCAGCAGTTACTAAACCAAACAAACGTCTTGGAACCCACGCTTCGACGTACAATTGGCAGGAGACACCTTTGGGACGCAGATTCAACATCTGTAGGATTGATCCGCAAAACAAAGGGCTAGTCCCAGACTAGGGAGAAACTAGCCCTGGGACCGAGCCGCGATATAGTCTGGTCAGTGACAATGGAGGCTAAGAAACCAACACACTAAACCACTCCCTATGATTAACGTCTATGATGTTTGTTGATTTCAAAGTCTTGGTCAAGGCCACAGGAGAAGAGCACAATAGAAATAACGGCAAAGTTAATTTTTTTTAGATTTTGTAGTTATGGTCATTTGGGTGATAAAGCATGCAAAGGTGCTTAAATTGTTTTCAAATGGAAATAATTATAATAGTCTGCAATGATAATAACAAAAATTAAATGAGTATAAAACAGCTTTGATAAATTGTCGTTTTAATTGAGAACAAAAGCACTTAAACCGAAACCTGCGCGTCAAGCTTAGGTGGGTTTTTTTTAAAGTTTTTTTTTAACGCCACTCAATCTTTCCAATTACGTCCATCGAATTCAAAACCTTAAAAAAATTCAATATTTTTTACGTGCTTATTTTAGGGAGTCTGAGATTTCTCAAAGTGTGAAAAAAATGTGAATTCTGCTAGTTTTTGCATTGTGCTTTTTAATGGTAACACCCGTGTAGAGTATTTTGTTACTACTAGAGTCTAATTCAATTTAATAAAAAAAAAAGTATATATTTATTATATAAACAATAACAGCACATTTGTAAGCAACGCACTTCAATCATCGGCACCTCATTATAGAAACGTTGAAACAACAATGAAAGACATCCACATTGTTAGCGTTGGCCTGTCTAACCCAAGCACACACAGTTCACGACTTAACCGCGATAGATCACCACATGCTTTTAAGGCTCATGCGCCATTACAATACATGTGTTTTTAGGTAAAAGAGCAAAATTAATATTCATTTCCATAGTAAAAAAAAAACCCACTGAAATTCTAAAGCAAGTAATTCTCTTTTAAAAACTTTCTTTTTTCATTAAGTGGCATTTTTAATAATCATTATAATTTTTTTTTCAGTCTGTTAGCTTAGTGGTATACAATGATAATAACAATAAATTGAATGAGTATTTAAATGCTTTGATAAATTGTCGTTTTAATTGTGAACAAAAGCATTTAAACCGGAACATGTGCGTCAAATTCAATTTTTTTAACGCCAATCATTTTTGCAATTATAGATTGTTTCATTTGTTGGACATTTATAATGTTATTGCCAGCGTTTTTCGTTGCTAACGTTTAATCTTCAACCACTATAGGACAACGATCCTGTTTACGGGTGGTTCACTATACTCTTGATTCCGTCCAATTTGGCACTTTTTATAGGCATGAGTATGCAAATGGAACGGAATTTTTAACCAGAAATCATTATATGACAAGAAAAAGAGAGAATTTAAACAAAAAATGTGATGGGAGAGGGGGGGGGGGGGGGGGAGGCAATGTCAATGTCAATTTTAAGCTTACGAAAAATTAGTCAAAACTAAATATATATCACAAGCATTCCGTTTATTCGGTTAAACTTGAAGAGGCCAGACAAACACACAAACACATACACAGTTCCATTTAAATCACTCCTTTCCCTCCATCTACTTCTTTTTGCATTGCATCTTACAGCTTTAAATTCAAATAGCCATTTTCCTCTTCGATCTCTTTACACACACACACACACACAGAGGGAGGGGGATAGAGAGAGAGAGGGGGAGAGAGAGAAAGAGAGAGAGAGAGAGAGAGAGAGAGAGAGAGAGAGAGAGAGAGAGAGAGAGAGAGAGAGGGAGGGGAGGGAGAAAGAGAGAGAGAGGGAGAGAGAGAGAGGGAGAGAGAGAGAGAGAGAGAGAGAAGAGAGAGAGAGAGAGAGAGAGAGAGGGGGGAGGAAGAAGGCGGATAAGATATGAACAATAATGATGACTAAGCTTCCAGCTATTACACTTTCTGTATGCATGCAAAAAAACTAAAAAATACTTTCATTAGCTAAAATAATTTGCAACCAAAAGGATAATTTATTCATTGATAACTTAAACTAGTCATCCAGAGCGAAATGTATATACATCATTATAGATTATAAACAAAACATGCAGCTTATGTTTCATTTACATAGATAATGCTGTAACACCACCAGGAACAGTAATAAGTACAACTGGTACAAAGTTACGTCAACCTAATTACGTTGGTAATATGTATTGATATACTGACATGGGTCATAAACATTAAATGAATATTTATGGCCGATCTGTTTTTGTTCTGTCATAGATAGCGCAAGCCAAGAACATAACACTAGACAAGCCTCAGTCACAACTTGATAATATTTAATTTTAATGAATCCAATTAAAGACAACAATAATTTTTAAGCCAACTCTAGTCAAATTCTCATGGCGGACTCAGGACAGATGTTTTAAAAGCTTTTTTTTTGTTTTGTTACAGGAACTGGATAAAGTCAACTCTCGCTAATTAATGTCAACACTTGTTTTCAGTCCTAAGGTGTTGACTTTATCAGGAGGCCAATATTATAAAACACACTTCGAAGCCGAAATGAATTCATGGACACACTTGAATTAAGTTTTAGTTACAATTGCCATTTTAAATATTATCATTAAGAAATGCATAAAAACCTAGCATGTTTGGTATTCATAAAAATGGGAAAATGAAGGACCAAGTCACCGATTTAGATTAAAAAACTACAACTATACTTCCTCCAGAACCAGAGATTAATTGAAAACAGTAAAGATATAAAAAGATCTTGTGTGGTTTCCGATGTGTATTAGGCTATAGCTCGAAACTTGTGCATAAAAACTGTAAAAAACCCAAAACGTGTCAAGATGATTGTCATTGTATAGTCACCCAAATCGATCTCCTATGAAGGTTTACTGGAAACATAGACACACCTTGAAAAACAAGTTTTAATCGATTTTGATAAGACTGTAATGGTGCAACAAAATCCTAGTTAAACAAAAACGTTAACAACGTGAAAATCGAACCTGCGCAGCGTCGACATGACGAACGCACCCCGCTGTGAATGAATGCACGGTAGTAGCGGACCTGCCAGCCCAACTTCAGCCAAAGGAGAACTGCTATCTTTACGAATATTTGAACGCATTTATTTTACTTTTAGGCCAAAAATGTACACGTCGATAACAGTGTTTGTTATTTGAGGATAGATAAACTTAGTTCTGCATGATTTGCTTCCTACGATAAGAGTCAAGTTGTGGAACTCTAGAAATTCAAGGCTAGTATTGATCCTGGGTTCTTTACTTTTGCTTCTATTAAACGTGTTCGCGAAGGCAATGGCTGTAGCGTTGTTTCAAAAATTGAATCAATTTTCATTGACACGGCTCGACAATTTTTTCTATAAGTTTTGGCCGCTGCTCCGTATTCTCTTAACAAGTTTGGTTTTTAAAAAAAAATTCTTTTCAACGCAGCGAACGAAGGGCTTTGATTTAACATATTAGCATTAAAACAGTATGAAACCATAACGTTACCGCACCGAACGACAGTTAAATAAAACGCTTTACCACTCAATACATGCAGATCTTTACACATTGACATAATAACGACACTGGTTTTCTAGTGACTTGCCACGCATTATCTAGATCCAGCAGGTACTTCAAAACATTCTAATTTGGTTGACATTCGGCGAATGAATTTGAATGCCCCCTGCCTTAGTGCACTAAGTGTTTTCTAAGAGCCATGGGTTAGAGTGGTTACCCTGTAGAAACAAGCCAAGTATGAGCGTATTGGTTGGACAATTACATGCTCAGTCAAAAGTCTTGGTATCTCCATACTGTCTGTGGCAACACTTAAAACTGCCAGGCGCCATTCTCGGACCCCGTCCGCGTACATTATAATTGTTGGCGTTAAAAGTTATAAACCAACGAAGACACCATTGAGTCTGAGAGAAAAAGTGTGCAATTTCATTTGACGTTTCGACCACAGGAAATCTACCTTCCTCAGGGCTAAGAGAAATGGAGCGTAAAACAACAGCACATGTCTTCGCTAAAGCTGACGACAGTAATGTCATTGATCTCAGAGAAACCAATAGCTTACAGAATCGATTGATCCCCCCTTACCTTATAGTGCGTGTGTAATAGAGAGGGGTTGGGTTGGTTTAACGGCCAACAGCAGCACTATATAGGCTATATTGTGGACGGGCCCCAAGACGGACGTCTGACAATTTTATGTGCTGCCACACACGAGACAGGGCGGAGATACCATGACTCCTGTCTCAGCCGGTCACATTATACTGACACCGACCCAACCAGAAGATGTGTAATAGAGAGAAGCCCGAACAATGCACTAGCTGGGTTTGGGGGGGGGGGGGGCGGGGGGGGGGGGGGGGGGGGGGTAAAAAAAAATGGTGCTCGCTATTTCAAGTGTCGAACATATTTGCAAAATTACATCACATGTATTTCTCTCAGGCTCGATTCCTATTTGTATTGCCTTAGATTCCTCTTCTTCTCTCTTTTCTTCTACATTCTTCATGTCTAGTCCCAGATATTCCACGTAAGTTAACATCATTTCACGAGACAGCCAGTCACTCTTGTGGGAAAAAATTCCCAGCGCTTGACCTCTGAAGTCTAAGATCAGGTGATGTCTAGCACGACTGTGACGACACGATCCTACAGGTACGCATCTTTATGTAGGATGTAAGCTTAGGTTTGATCTATGGCATATATCTACAGTCACCGATGATCCTGGTACATGCATTATCTGCATAGAACGTGATCGAACCTTGACCCTCGTTCACGACCAGAGCAATAGTTATTACTGATAAATCTACGTAAAGGCAAAAAATGTCTCGTGACGTTTAAAAAATATGCATTGCCACCTGCTTACAGTTCCCATTATTCTTCTTGCGAAGGAATGCAGCAGTATATTTATTTTACCTGAATATCTACAGGGCACATACGGCCAATAGTCTATTCCATACCACCACGTAGAAACATAGAAATTAGTCTAACCAAAATAGGACTTGGCACAGACAGTGATAAATCTGCCAATCTAATGAAACAAGTCATAGGTAAGAAAAATAAATCGATAGAGAGGAATAAACAATCACATACTTAGATCTAGTTATTGACACGTAGGACAAAAAACGAAAGGGCACGGAATATAAGACACATTTCGTCTATCCGTTGGTCACAAATCGGATCTATTCTTTAACTGCTCTTTCATTTTCAAGTTCAAAGGACAAAAAAAAAAAAAAAAGCAGCACAGTAAATGTTTCACTCGCATATAATAGAACCATAAATTTATTCTTTCTAAAGACGGGAAGAAAGCAATCACTGAGCTTGAAACTACACATATATAAAACCTAAGTCTTGGAATTCGCCAAAGATATAATTATAGCCTAGTTGAGCAGTAGTTAAGGACGCTGGACTTTGATAAACGAACAAAGCAATCCACCAACAAACCCAGTCCCTTCTCTCTAAGAGACTCAAACATACATTAATATTGGCCAGCAGGGTCGAGCGCTGTTGTATGGATACGTGTATTCAATATCTGGACCTAAGTCACCTCGTCTCTCTCTAAACAGGAGTGCGAGACAGATTGCGACCATTGAGAGTAATATAAAAAGAGAGATATAAAGATAAATAAAGAGAGACAGAGAGAGAGAGAGAGAGAGAGAGAGAGAGAGAGAGAGAGAGAGAGAGAGAGAGAGAGAGAGAGAGAGAGAGAGAGAGAGAGAGAGAGAGAGAGATCTCGTGACCACCACGTGAGGTTATTATTGAATGGGTTAATTGCTTCCGAGAGAACTATAGACCTAAATACATCGCCTTCAACCCAGCGGTTGTGTGTCATTGTACGAGAGACTCAGACTTTACAACCAAGCAACACACCAACGTTTATATTCAGTTAAAAGTTATATGATAAAATGTGTACAAATACGGTTTTTGGCGCAGGATCGTCAGCTCTGGAGAATCAAGAGAGCTTAACCATCTCCTTTACTGCCCCTGGTTTTACATAAACAAGAGTGCTCTTACACTTCACAGTCAAGTGTCTGACACCATTAACATTCACAGGCACAGGACAGTAAACAAAACAAAGAGACAGGCAAAGCAACAGGGTACTCAAACACAAACGAGCCGATGTTTACTCCCTCTTTATGCCTCTCTCACCCCCCCCCCCTCTCTCTCTCTTCCCAGATTTATTGCCATAAATTATCTTCCAAAATAACATTTTCTTTTAGGCCTACATATAAATATTATTTAAATGGGACTGTCGGCCCAAATAACTCACCTCCTTCAACCTCTACTTGATAAAGCCTGTAGTAAGGAGAACAGTCACATTTGAATTATACCGTATATAAAATACATAATTTACATGTACTCTAATCGTTTTGATCATCCAGTAGGAAACATGATATGTGATGATACACACGCGATCACCCACACGCTTGTTTACATTACACTACAGTAAAGACAACACATATTACACAACTTCAGTGTGTTTCCCACAGGCAAACTGGTTCTGACGAAATAACAAAAATAAAAGCCAATACAATCTTTTTATTGATCGTGTTTATTCTATGAACAATGGAGCGCATGCTTCACTAAACCAGCCGCATTTAAAGCGACACGGGAGAAACATTGTTGCATAATCTTCAGGTGCATGTTTTATTAAAACACTTTAATTAAATGCAGAGGGAATTTTGATAAAGCTTACAGTATACAGCATTAGAACCTGCATTATTCACATGTTCTACTTAAGGCCATAAAAAACACATACGGTAGCTATAATCGAAAGGGGGGTTTTGAACCTGTTTGTCTCTCTCTCTCTCTCTCTCTTCTATGTCCATCACCCGCCGGTATTTCCACGACTAAACAATGGACTATTGTTATAAACAATGCAATCGCAAACTTAAAGTAACAAAAAATATAACTGACTTTTGTATCAAACTGCAAGAGGATTATTATCATTTCCAACAAAGCGCGGTTATTAGTGAGCGAAAAAGAAAACAACAGTTTAACGTGTCCTAGATTTAACGTAAGTTCCTTCACGGCGACCGGCCCCAAATTGGTTACCCCGGGACTTGCCCACACACATTGTACATGCATGTTTACTGACACTAGCCCAACGCATCAGCATGGAGCGGCTTGACCCAGATTCGAACTCTAGATGTCCTGTATCGGAGGCTGACGATTTAACTTCAATTTCCCCGACCCCCTTGGCTTCTTCCCAGATTTTTACAGGAACCTGCGCCTGGCCGGAAGTCTGGCCGATTGGCCCCGTTATTTCTTTGTGTAATCTCCCCATCCCCCTCCTCTTTTCTCTGTCTCACAGTCTGCCTGTCTGTCTTCTCCCCCTCCCTCTCTATCTACCTCTCTCTCTCTCTCTCTCTCTCTCTCTCTCTCTCTCTCTCTCTCTCTCTCTCTCTCTCCCTTCTATATAAACAAACGTAGCTTAGCTTTCGTTTTATTCCTTCTCTTAATTCCTTCATTTGCAAAACAAATGAAACAAAAAACCACAACAAAAACGAACTATACCGTGTGTTAGTAATCTGCACGTCGTAACATTGGCTTTTAGCCGATTATTCATCAACTGCAACAGCTTTCAAAAGGATTATTTTAAAGCTCACGACAAAATCTATAATATATTCACGCAGAAACAAGGATGATGTCATTTGGGGACAAGGACATATTGAGGGAGAGGTCCATGAATAAATCTACCATGCTCTCGAACTCATCTCATAGCCAACCGATAGCGTTCCAGATTATAACTCAGACGGCGGGTTCAGTTCCAGAGCCGGTCGGATCTATATCGCCAACTCTTAGGGGGGTACCAATAATGTTGAATTTTTTTTTTCAGTTGGGGTTTTAATTACACCTACCTTAGGTTTCCTGACAATCTTGAAAAAGGAGACAGGAAAAAAGCGGAGATTCGAATGACAAACGACCTACTGCGCATTAGTCAATAGTACTATCTACTGACCAAGTTGGCATTCATTATTTTTATTGTCTCATAATGTCGACCTTATTAAGCGGATTCTTTCCACAGATCCGTGGTTGGATTCCCCGATCGGTCTGCTTGGTCCCTACTGGCTGGGTCGGTCTTAGTATTAATTATGTGTTTGACCAAAGTCTATGTACCTCGGTCTGTGATCTCGTCATCGTACAGGATCCTCCTTGAGAATATAGGAGACGTTTCAACATATGAGAGCTAAGTGTTCTACGGTGAAAGATAATATTTAATGTATGGGTTAAATCAAAACGAAAAAATCAACACAAAGTAAAAGTGCTTGCTAATATAGTAATAACCATTATACAAAAATGCATCTCTTTGAGCAAGCAAATTACATGAAGACCAATAATAAGGATGGTACCAAAAACGCAACATTATTAATGAGAAAAGCTTCCTTGCAACAGTGACAGAGAAATACACAGCTGGCACGAGATGGCTCCATAAAGCCAAATAATCAATATTGTGTTTCTCGCCAAACACCCAACATCAACACAGACCTGTGTGGGAGCCAGTGAAAGAGCGAAGAGCACAGAGCATTGGCTCTACCCCCTCAATCGCTGTTTACCAGGCCCTCAAAACCGACACATCAATGATTTCAACCCATTTCTTTTCCGAACAATTCAAAAAGGGGTATACTGCACAATTGTTGTAGTTCGTTATTTAATTATTTACAAATATTTAACATACCAGTGCCTTTTTAATGTAATGGGGAAAAGAGTGATTGATTTTAGGCAATGGTAGGCAAGGGATCACCATGTCGGCTAATTTTTAGTAACCAACACATGCACACCAGAACGATTTAAAAATATCATAAATTGTATTGTAAGAGCAAATTCAAACTCACGCACACACACAAACATAAAGGAAATAACAGAAGCCGATAAATACAAACAAAAAGTTAGGGTAAAAGGGGGTGGGGGGGGTATATACGTGGCTTAAAAGGTAGAGTGCATGGCTTCTACTCGGGAGTAGCGGTTCGATCCCATGATAGATCTAGCAAATTGATCAATTGTGTCGAAATTCGTCTCCTGCTGGTTGGGTTGGTGTCAGTATAATAATACAAAATGAGACAGAAACCCTCGTATCCTCGCGTTGTCTATGTGTGGGAGGACGTAAATGTGTCAGACTGTAGTCTGAGGACCCTTCGCCGTATAAATTCTCTCTTACAACACACACACACTCACAAATACAAACGAAACAGCAAAGACAGAAGCAAACCTAATGAAAGCGGCTGTTCAGAAGAAGAAAAAATAACAAAAACACATACACACAAGAACACATACATCGATTAAATGACAAAGGCAGCCGAAAATAATAATAATAATGATAATAATAATAATAATAATAATAATAACAATAATAATGATAATAATAATAATAATAATAATAATAATAATAACAACATGCCGTAGTCAAACAAAGCAATAATCAATTACCCCTGTACCTCATTATCACTTGGTCTGGCATCCTGACTGAAAGAACCAACTAGGTCATGGCCACTGTAAGCACAGAAATATTGCTGCACCAGGTTCTCTCTTAAGTCAACAATGATGGAAGACAAAATGTTAAGTAAACAAAACGAGACTGTGATTATGCTGTAATGTACAAGGGTTATTGTTGCCTCAAGTAAAGTGGAGCCCTGTTTAAGTCAAGTCGCTTATAGTTATAGTCAACCTGTTAGTCAAGTCGCCTATAGATAGCCAATTCTTATCATCACCCACTTTGAACAGTCCATTTCTAATTTTTGTTAAAATTTATAATTTTTATACTGGAAAAAGTCAATTTAAATATGTCTTCATCAAGTCGACACATATTTTAAGGTTATGGCTCAAATCATTATCCACCATATTAACAGCGCATGTACATGTTACCCTCTAGAGCATTTAAAAGGGTGGTAGTCCTGGGTTGAGAGAGTCGACTCCCGATATGGAAGGATCGGGGTTCGAGTCCCTCTCCTGCTGCCGCGTTTTTCCCTACTGGTTAGGTCATTGACAGTATAATTAAGTCATGTGTATCGCGCTCTGGAGTACCTGCCGTGTTTAAGCCCAGTTGTTGATGTCGGACGTTAAGAAGCCAACCTTTACCTTTTTCTTTACCTGGAG
Organism: Elysia chlorotica; assembly: GCA_003991915.1. Taxonomy (NCBI): domain Eukaryota; kingdom Metazoa; phylum Mollusca; class Gastropoda; family Plakobranchidae; genus Elysia; species Elysia chlorotica. The sequence continues at coordinate 608,020 of RQTK01000018.1, read as the reverse complement.
AATAATTTGCTTTGGTTTTACTAAGATTTGTTAAAACGTTCTTGGAAAAGACCCCGAAGAAGTTGAAGGTTCGCTGGTTGTTTGGTTTCTAATGGTCGAACGTCAGCAGCTTGTCTACATAGTAAACAGATGCCTAGATTTAAATACTTTGCTGCCAAACAAAACTAAATGAAGATACCAGGACTTCTGTCTCTGCTGATCAAATTATACAGACTCGTAAAACAACCAGTAGGGGGACGGAATATTTTTTTCCGATCGTGGATTCGAACCAGGAAATTAAATAAATTGAATCCTGGCGCTCTATCGCTCATGCAGGAAGTTGGAGGTAAAGGCAATGCGATTTATGACAATAATTTATTTAGTAAAAAAAAAGAGATAAAAAGAATAATATGTACATTGTAATTGGTTTAGTATTTTGTGTTCTATAACGCTCTAAAGAAAAAAGAAGTGTAACTAAGTCTTGACGGGAAAAGGCAATTGCACTCACAAAAAAATCATTATAACGATTATTTATCATACAAAGGTCAATAGGCTAAGAGAGAACAAAGAGGAGGGTGTTGAAAGGAAAAAAAGTTAAATAGCGTTACATTAGAAAAAGTGCATACCACATAGACTTGCAGCCTTCAATCTATTTGGGTTCTGAACCCACTGCAATGGGTTTTCCTAGATGACATGAACGGTAAGAAAACTGCAAACCAAAGTATAATCCCCACAAACTTTCGCAGAATTTTCTTTGTTATTACATCAGACAGTTACCTATTATAGGCAGGAAGCACGGTTACAAAATTATTACCAAGGAGCTGAATTAGAGGAAGATTTAAGGTATGAAGTCGGCAGTCTTTGGTGTAGGCCCTGAGAAGGGGCGGGGAAAACCAACAGGTGAGTGAGAGGGAGGGAGTCAAGGAGAGTGAGAGAGTGAGAGAGTGAGTGAGAGAGAGAGAGAGAGAGAGAGAGAGAGAGAGAGAGAGAGAGAGAGAGAGAGAGAGAGAAGCCACGCTGTAGCCTTTTTACTGAGATAGGCCGTCAAAATACATACAACAGACAGTTTCGATCTAATCTGCATACTGGGTCTTACTTTACTAGAAATTGTAGAATACTCAATTGCGTCTATACATTTACAACATGTATTACTAGAGACCGAGTGGGAGGCATACAGTGATAGGAATATGGAAAAAACACATCTTAACAATTTTTGGTCGTTCACTTTCTTTAGCATTATAACGCCAGTAATTTAGCTCTATCATGGATGGGTCGCATAAATATTGTCTGATATTTTACTTGCTGCCGCATAGAGACAATGTAGGATATCAATGAGAGACCAAGGGCATCCTCTTGCTAGACAGTTAATTGTGTCTCCACAATCTGGAAAACTAAGACATCTGAAGGCCAGAATTGGTAAATATTCTAAATCATTTATGGCACATTATATACGTCTACATGACATTAATTACTTAACATAAAACGTTTGTATCATACAATAATGTATCTTCACCAACCTTAAACTATGCCATCTTTCTGTAATCTGATATATTTTATAAATTTCGTTTTTGTGTGATCATAACCAGTGTAATATTTCATATTATGTTTATTTATAAATATCGTTTGTATATATTAATTCGTACATATATATACTTTTAAACTGTTTCTTGTAACAATCATTGTGCAACATGTGTAATGTTAAATAGTCTAATTTATATAACATCTATACATGAATTATTTAACTATTGTGTCTGCAATGCTTTTTAACCAGTGCAATATTAACTATTCTCATTGTTTTTATAAAGACCTTTATATAAATACATATTATATAGAACGCTATTTTAATTGCGAGAAATTAACATAACCGTACTCAATATAAAGAGTTAGACTACTCATTAACAAGGCAGACAAAATACATGCAATAGCAATAAAAAGCTGTTGCTTTTAACATTGAAAATCTTTTAAACGTGTCCGGTGCACACATTGTGTGTAAAAAAAAAAGAGAGAGAGAGAGAGAGAGAGAGAGAGAGAGGGAGAGAGAGAGAGAGAGAGAGAGAGAGAGAGAGAGAGAGAGAGAGAGAAGAAAGGAAAAAGCAATTAATTATGATGAGAATGTAAAAAAAAAAAGATAAATGAAGAGCAAGGGGTGGAGGAAGAGAAGAAGAAAAAGAAGAAGAAGAAGAAGAAGAAGAAGAAGAAGAAGAAGAAGAAGAAGAAGAAGAAGAAGAAGAAGAAGAAGAAGAAGAAGAAGAAGAAGAAGAAGAAGAAGAAGAAGAAGGAGCAGGAGTGGATGAAGACGAAGCAACTCTTTTTAAAGACATGGGTGAGATAAAAAGAAGGGAGACATGGTTGGCATGCCACATCGCCGTATAGGATCCCCCAGGGGAACCTAGGAGACATTAAACCCGGAGAGAGGGAGAGAATTCTCTCCCTCCCTCTATAGAGAATAATTGGCATGCCACAGCTGCATGCGAGTCAGTGCTGACACAGCGGACAGCACCACTCGCTGATGTTATTCAACAAACTCTCTCTCTCTCTCTCTCTCTCTCTCTCTCTCTCTCTCTCTCTCTCCGTGCTTGCCCCTATCCATACTGCGTCTGTCACAGGTTAACAATCAGTATCGAAATAATGGTAAATAGCCTGCTGGTATTCGCGCACTGCCTCTATGTGGCAGCACGTACAATGAACAGACGCCAGTCTTGGGATACGTCGCCGTATAGCAACCCTGCTTGAAAACGTAGACAGAAAACTAGAACTAGAGCTCAGAGCTGCTACAAAAATTCTTTAACCCATTCGCAGGCGATATAGTCTTTGCTACATGCGTAGAATTTTTAACGGCAGTGGGCAAAGATATCCCTAAATAGGCTACTGGCTGGCTCAGGGGGCAGTGCTCATGATTGAGAAGCAGGAGGTCCGAGGTTCAAACACTAGTCTGCGCCTTCGGAGCTGTATATTAATTTCCTCCAGAAATCATATTGTGACAATAGGAACTCTACGGAAACAGACAGTCTACATAGGCTACACCTTATGCATTAACATTAAAAAGAAAACAGAAACAGCCAAACAAAAAAAAAATATATTATAATATACCCAGACGTGTATACTGCATGTATTTAATTTAGTATGTCGTAAATGATCTTGCTCACGAGTATCAAATTCCTGTATCCTCTTTCTTAAATAAATGTGAGTACAGTGTCTACCAGCCTTTCTCTTTCTCTCTCTCTCTCTCTCTCTCTCTCTCTCTCTCTCTCTCTCAATCTCTCTTCTATTTTTGCATCAATATGATTATCCGGTAGCACATCTAACATAAATGTTTGTTTTACTTTGACACGGTGCAGTGATCATCGCAAGACAACCTCTGTAAATCAATAATGTTTACAAATACACTTCGTGTATTGAGTATGCCAACTGTAGGACGTTAGGTTAAATTAATGCTCTGTTGTTCTCACACAAACAACCCCCCCACGAGACTTAAATTAATACATGTTTAAAAGACAGACTCTTAAAAACACAGAATCATCTATTTTATACATACATCATGTACAAGATCTAGATCTACTATGTACAAAACATTAAGGTAGTGGAACGCCACTAGTCCCTATTCGATGATGTTTGCCGACAGTATGAAGACGGTGCAGACATTGTCAAGCTCTAGTGGTTCTCACACAAACAAACCCACGAGACCTACTTGGCAGGCCTGTTGACATAACGGGCAGATTCTAGGTTAGATCAGCCAAATAACGTCTCGCGGCCAAGGATAGGCATTCCAGTGAAATTATTTCCAGACTTTTCTAACACAAGATGTAGATCTAGAGAGAATACTAGATTTTCGAGATCTAGAAAACAAAATGGGTAGCGGATTCGAAGTGATATCTTGACCCTGAGTAAAAACTAACAAAGGTCGAAAAAAAGTAGAACCTCTCTCTCTCTCTCTCTCTCTCTCTCTCTCTCTCTCTCTCTACTGATTCTGATGTTCCAAAACTGTATGACCTACATAAGCTGAGTCTAGATTCTAGTCATCTATCGTGGTTAAATAGACCATGCCGTCTGGGAACGCCATAGATCTAGACAAAATGCGGAGAAACAGAAATTATAAAACAAAAGAAAAACATCTGGGGGAGTTTCCTCGAGAAGCATCTGCGATCGTTAGGCTTAATCTAATACTCAAACGAGCCTTTGTTTAGGTATAACAGACTAATTTATGAAAACAAAGAGACTTACCGTAACCAAGAAGCCCAGGACGAACTTATTTTTAAATCCACTTTGTTTGATGTGAATCCAATCAGTAGAATAGAAGTTATGGAATAGATCTAGATTTTAGATGTAGAATGAGTAGGATATAGATCTAGATCTAGAACTTATCTGACTTGATCAAGACTTAACTAGATCTAGAGTCTGGATTTAGATCTAGACTCTATATAGTTCTCTAGATCTAGAATTATATTACAAAAATAAAGCCATTAGCTCAGTACAGCGTCACACAAAGAAAAACCACATTTCAGTCCTCTTTCATCAATATGAGCTGAGAGATACACCTGAGGCACTCGCTCCGAGTACATACACTGATCTAGGCTAGACAAGCCTGCTGTGATCTTTGTCTCGGCGTCAGCGCGAGTGGAAGGCTGGAACTTAGCGAAAGTATTGGATGTTGCCCCTCGCCCACCACTCGCCTCATAAGAAACGAGGAGGGGAGGAAAATGATAGCGAGGCACTCGGCGCAGCACCGCGAGTAAAACGGGTGCTCGGTCCTTAGTCAGAACTTTGAAATAAATCTCACTTTGGGGAATATAAAAACTGAAAACTACACGTAGATTTAGTTAGATATAATTGAATGATGATTGTAGTGTCATCAGGTTAAAAACTAATCTAAATGAGTACAATAATGTTATGTACGTTGCCTTGTTTTACTACCCGCGGTCAAGCTATTTTTAGCATCACACACCAGCGCCTCACGCAACGCAGACTCACACCCACTACATGTATAGTATTACATTATTAAATCGCTTTTTTTCTTTTCTTTTTTTTGGGTGAGGTGGGGTTGGGGGGTCAATGATTATTATACATAATTGATCGAAACGTCGGTGAAATAACGACCTGTTACCGCTCCCTGGGCACATTTAGAAATTACCCAAAGCATTACAATAACCCGCATAATGATGTTTGAAATTACATTCCATAAATAGACCTATGTCACACCTGTTACTGTGATTTCAATAACTCAGGTTGGAATGTAGCATTCTAACTTTAAATAAAACTGTTGGAAGTCTAAAGATGGCTTGGAATTTCTAGATCAGTGATCATTTCCATCTACCCCATGCTCTGAACATTAAAATTGAACTGTTAAAATTACTTTACTTAGCACGACTAGATACATGTGAGGTATGGGTTCATATTTTTCCTAAAACAACAACAACAACAACAACAACACGTGTATAACAAAGAACGAACACAAACAAAAACGACAGAAAGCCCCTAGTAGATTAGGGCAGACTTAACTGTGTCGTGAACCAATACATTATATAAAATAGTTTAAATAGTTTAATTTATTTCATTTCAAACAGGGTTCACCATCGGTTTTTTGTATGTTTTTTTGGTGTGTCTATGCTCAGTGAAGTTTTGTGAAAAGTAGCTATATCCAGACTTGTTTCTACTCCTTGTATTTTCTTTTTTTTTTCTATGAATTTTGGAGGAATCAGTACTGTAAAGTGAATAAAATTTCATAACTAAAAATGCTGTATTCAATTTTTACTTTCTGACAATATTGCTTTAGACAATATTATGTTAAAGTCAATTTCTATTTCAAATCTTGAATTTTTGTTTCTATTTTCTGTTGAGGAAAAGTTTAAAGCTAAACCATTACTCACGATTCCACCTTTAGATCTAGATTATGCTCTATAGGTCTGGTTACTTCATTATGTTTTACAATAAAAGGAAAACCTTTTAAAAATTTTGTAATTTTTGAAAAATATTGTTTACAAATTACATGCAAATCACATGAAAAATAATGTGCTCTAACGCTTAATTTTAAATGTGCACTACTTGTTTTTATAACGGCACCATCTTGTCAAAATTCAAGTAGAAAATGAATTTGCTTTTTTCACTCCTCATTATTAGTGGAATTGTACATCTATACAACTTGAGATAAAAGTTGGCAGTGGCTTATTTAATGTTTCCATGACCAACAATTTGACTTATTTCATTAAGTTTCACCTACTGTGTGAACATTTATGTCGTGCTATGAGGGGCGCGGTGGCCCTGGAGTAGAACATCGGCTTCCGACTCAACAAGTTCGTGCTTTGAGCCTTGGCGATTTCGCTCCCTACTGGTTGGGTTGGTGTCAGTTTAATGCCACCGGCTGAGACAGAAGTTTGGTATCCACGTCCTGTCTTGTGTGTGGCAGCACATAAATTGTCAGACATCTGTCTTGGGGCCCATCCACAATATAATATATATAGTGCTGATGTTTGACGTTAAAAAAACGAAACTACATCAACATCCATGCTATGTATAATTTTGGAGAAGGTTTCCGCTTGCATCTTAAAAAGTAGCATAATTACCATGCGAGCAGTCTTCAAAGTTAGACATGTAGATAGAAAATGCGCCAATAACTCGAACGCATTATTTAACTTGCTAGAGCGCTTTCAAGGCGTAGGTTCGTTTTATTCTTACACGTCTGAGCTCCAATCTACGAGTATTTCATTAGTAACACTGAACTCTTTATAAGATATAATCAGGGCGGGAAACCTTTCAACAAAGGGGCTGTATAGCCCAACGGGAACCCATTTGGTTTACTTTACAATAAAGTGAGTTGGTTCCCTTAGCTTTGTCTCTTCGACTCCAGGTTTCGAATGGTCCCGATTTCATTGATTTTTTGGGAGCAACAGAAATCAATTGCTCGAAATATTTTTTTTTAAATTTATTTTCTGTGATATTTTTTAGACCAGATAGACATAAGTATACTTTTTATGCCATTTGAAAAAGAAAACATCACACAAATTATGTACTTACGCGTCAATTTACTTAGATCGACAAAGTATTTTGAAGGCCTTATAATTCCAAGATTATAGACCTTATTTGAGTTTACCTTTTTTAAAAATCAATATCAACTCAGATTTATCGACTTGTATCGCTTTATCACAAAAAAAAACAACAACATAACTACGCTTTTGCGGACACCAGAGAACGCTGGAGCCAACAAGGACATCAACACGGATTCCAAACAACTGGAACAGTATGCGTTTGAGCGTTAATATCTTTTAATCTGTCACTAATCAGATTTATATTATAAACTGCATTTCATTCATTCATTCATTCATTCAGGTGTCAGGTCTGGCGCAAACATCGACGATCAGGGATTACCAAGCCTCTCTGTCTTCAGTCCGTCTGAATATGTACAGCTTAGACAGATTCTTGTTCGATTAAACTGCCTTTAATGAGAAAAAAAAATTATGAAGCCACTGTCTCAGATTTATATTATAAACTGCCTTAAATGATAAACAACTTTATGAAGTCACTACCTTATATAAAATTCGGTTACATAACTAGCGGTGCCCAAAACATCTAGGCACATCCTTAGTACAGGTTGATTGTTAATATTAGTCTCTGCGTCAGTTTACGTTTACCATCTCAACTGATTACTGACAAGTGGTATAAAACATTGGAAGTTATCTGGTTTATATATTCGAAGCTTTATTATTTAAATATATTTGTTACTGTACCGCAACACTTATATTTGGAAACATGGTAGAGTAGTAACAATCACATTATTTTAAGTTCCATCGCTAAATGTACGTAGGCCTGTACATGTATTTAATGTCGACCTTGTAAACCAAGAAAGATAACTTATTGAATTGTAAAAAATAAAATAGAAAAAGAGAATTATGTCCCCAAACTCCTTTTTTTTTCAACATAAAAACGCACAAAAAGCTGCATTAGAATAAATCGAAAGGCATACTTCAATTCGAAGAGATGTAAGACAAGGTTGCTTTTGTCCAACCATATCTATTCAATAGACAGACATAATTTATTTTCTCACAAAACTAACAGTGTTGACGAAATAACTGATTGTGACCCATCAAGACTCTGAGATACTCAGACCACACAGTCCACCAGTACAAGCCAGCAGAGAATGGGTATAATCTAATCAATACTGTTAACCCCAACATTATGCCCATGGGCCTTGGCATGAATCTCAACAACACTAGGGTGATGCTGACATAATTATTATAACGTTGGTGCCAACAACGAAAACAATTAATGCAAAAGAACAGGAACAACTACACTCTTTGCAGAGGATAGTAAGAACACTTATGAAATAAAACAAAATTGCCTTTGGTGAAATAAAAACATTGTACTGGCGTCTCTTTTTATCAGTACAAAAACTTAGAACTTAATACCGGTAACTAGAATGGTGACATGTCATTTGGTATAGTTATGAGAAATAAAGCAAAACAAAAAAAAAAAAAAAAAAAAAAAAAAAAAAAAAAAAAAAAAAAAAAAAAAAAAAAAAAAAAAAAAAAAAAAAAAAAAAAAAAAAAAAAAAAGAAAAGAAAAGCTCAACGTCAACATTTGGACGAATGTGACGTTTAAGTTAGAAGAAGATGAGGCAAAGTAAATGTCTGTTGCCAACATTAAGGCCCAGTTTATTGCAAACGATTGAAATTGAAAGCATTAGCTACAACTGCTACTTTTACTGCAGCTGCAGTAATTTATGATACTTCATAATTTATGATACTAAAACTGTTGCTACTGCTGGTGGTGATGATGTCATGAAGTCACAAAGCTATATTTTTATCACAGATCATTGATTAAGATCTAGTTTTGTACTAGAATTACACTAATAGGCTTTATTAAAGGCGCAGTAACCTATATAGAAGCTGCTCAGTCACGGAACAACGGTTCCCTGCGGACGTATATAGTTATTGAAGTGTTTCGACGTCAGCTTTAAGTCGGTGCCACTTTTCAGCTTTTCTTTCGTATTATACTCTATCCCCTTCTAAGAATAATGTGTCAATGTCTATCTGCCTGTTTGTTTGTCTGGCTGTATATGTCTCATTCTGCCCGTCTGTCTGTCTCTGTCTCTCAGTCTCTCTGTCTCTGTACCTGCTTGTCTGTCTGTCTCTGTCTCTCTGTCTCTGTCTCTGTCCCTGTTTCTGGCTGTCTCTCTCTCTGTCTCTGTCTCTCTGTCTCTGTCTCTCTCTGTCTCTCTGTCTCTCTTTGTCTGTCTCTGTCTCTGTTTCTGGCTCTCTCTCTCTCTGTCTCTGTCTCTCTGTCTCTCTCTCTCTCCCCGTGATTATGCCTGTTTGCATGCCTGCCTCCTGTCTGCCTGTCTCTCTGTCTCTGCCTCTGTCTCTATCTCTCTCTCACCCTCCAACTCCCCCCCTTCCCTTGTCTGTATCTTATCTCTATCTCTCTCATTTTGTCTCCCCCTTTTCACCTGTCACTCACTACCAGCTCTATCACGGACACTTTAACCTGAGGTATTAGGACATTCAAACCAAGGGCGCAGGTATACCAAAAGGTAAACCTCTCAAGTTACTCGTAGCAAGCATAGGATCCGAACTCCAGCTGGTGCTTCCACTTGGATACTCTAGCTCGGGACATTTATTTTTTTTGTCGTAGAAACAACATTTTTACCTAGTTTTCCACCTCCTTGGTCTCAATAAAGTCATATAACGCGACGGGACACAAGAGTCAGATACATGTACCCGAGACGTGGTCCGTCACATTATCCTGACAACGACAAAACCAGCACAGGAAATAACGCTGTGGTAGTAGCAAGGATCGAACCGCAACCTTCCGCGTAAAAACGACCTCTCTACACTAATTTGTTAGCTGTTACATGTACCGAGATTCATTATACTGATACCGAACTGATCAGCAAAGGACAAATCCGATGACAAATATCTTTGCCTGATTTTGTAATTGAACCGAACACCTCCCAAAGAAATATATAGAGTGTTGAGTTAAGTCAAGCTTTACATCCAACGTCAGCACTATATAGGCTGTATTGTGGATGGATCCCAAGATTGACGTCGGACTATTTTATGTGCTGAAACACACTAGACAGGGCGTGAGATGTGGACTCCTGACTCAAGGTTTAGGCGCCTTGCTTTAAGTTTTTAAATAACACTATAATATTATACCTAGTACCTATCTCTCTTAGTTTAAAGTCGCAGGATTTCCAAGCAGACCCTAAACAGTATAGCAATGGGTCTCAAGGCTAATACCAGCCAATCATATTGTTTGTGCTGCCCCACGAAGACAGATCCCGGGTAGGGCCTACACGTACCAGAATCTGTCTCAATACTCTCCTTTTGTTTGTGTGTTTGTCGTTGCTTAGCGTCCAACGTCAGCACTGTATATGTTATATTGTGGACGAACCCAGGACCAACGTCTGACAAGTTTGCGTGCTGCCACACAGAGACAGTGACTCTGTCTCAGACGTTTACATTCATTATACTGACACCGACCCAACCAGTAGGGAATAAAGTCGCTAGAGTGGGGCTCGAACCACGAACCTCCTGCGTCGGAAGCCGATGTTTAACATCAGGGGTACACTCCCCCACCTTCCCTGAACCTGCCATCACTCTCTGGGGGCACTCACCGGACCAGAAGTGTCCAAGGCGTATGAATACAAATTTACGAAACTACGTTAATTGATTGGCTTATGAGGGTCTCGAGGGATCAAAGGATAATAGGGATAAAATCGACGATAATGAAAAAAGTGGATAAACATAATACTACAAAAAAAGGAAACGGACTCTCTAGTATGAAATAGAAGGCAAGAAAGATTGGATTGTTTTTGTTTTAAAAGAAAATATGAAAAAAAATTATTTAGGTTTATTTGTCCTTCATCAATGTTAGCGAAGTTAGCCTGAACAATTCAAACATTGTGGTGAAAAACACACACACACACACACACACACACACACACACACACACACACACACATACACACAAAGTCAAAACAAAACAAAACAAAAAACAAATTCAATCAAGTTAAGCTAGATTAGAATAATGGATCTAATTTTGTCTACCCAACTCTCAATCTCGTTCTCCGCAAAACAGACCGTTTCTAAAGTGACCATTGCTGTTATAAAGCAGGACGACGTATAACGGCATTTAGATAGAAATATAGTTAAAAGCAAATAGCAGTTGATTCCACAGGTGAAGGTTGTAAAAATAGGTACAAATACCCACGCAACCTAGAAAAGTCGTCACGTTTACAGAAAAGTGTGTGTTTTGTCTGTAGAGAAAAAAAATGTAATGATTCATTCAAAGTTATAACGTAAAACTTAGGCAACTCAAAAATTACAACAAACGAAAAAATGTCGAGTATTACTAAGAATCGCACTTTTGCATTGTATTTTCTCTTATCCGCATGTTCTAATAAGTGGGTAGATTAATCACTGTACCTTCCGCGTGCGGATTATTCCTAATCGGCTTTGCACACCGACCGATTCTGAGGAGTTGAAGGCTTTGAAGTCGTGCATGTGCTTGCTTCATGTGGATCTAAAAATACAAACACACACACCAACACACACAGATACACACACTCACTCATACTGGCACGCCGTAATGCATACCTCCGAAAATCCGTGTCCTTAATTAAGAGATTTAAAGTCAACAAAAATACTTACGAACATACATTCTAATTAGCCTGTTGATAGCGAAATGCTTTAGTTTAAGCTTAATTTACCTGAACTCTAGAGCTTGTGTTTGGAAAATGCTAGGTCTACGTGGAGTGGAAAAAAAGAGAAATTATCAACTTGCGGGTCCACTTAAAAAAGTGATAGAAAGGTAATACGTATTTAATCTCAACGGACGCCAACATTGGTGCTTTGACTGACGTCCCTGGCAAAGAACAGATGAAATTATCAACTTGCGGGTCCACTTAAAGACTTGATAGAAAGGCAGCATGTATCTGATATCTACGGCCAGACACCAATACTGGTGCTTTGACTGACTTCCTTGGCAAAGAGGAGACCACTTGGATGTGGTGGCAATCAGTTAAACCTTTCTTAATTGATTCTGTCCCTTTTGTCAAAAGATTAGATTAACATTTAATTTTTTTGAAAATATTGTCTACGAACTAAGCCAATAATTATGTTTTGACCGGATGAGACAAAACTTTTGGTATCCCAGACTGCGATATGGCCTTTTTGCTGATTTTGGACTTTAGGACCCAATCAACTAACCAACCCATTTCAAACAGACTGTCTAGTTTTAGCAATCCAGATTATCTCTTGAAGATGGCTTGTAAGTAGATGCCATCGTCGTGAGCTTAAAGATACTCCCTTCTTGATCAAAGTACCATAGAGAGAGTAAATGGGCCTACAGCAGTGCTAGAAAGCTTAGACCCCGGACTAGTAAAAACCACTCTGAGTCCGAACGTCTAAGCTTAACATAGCAGTGCCTACTTTCCATCTAGAGCTATGCCAGACGTATCAAACATGCTCATATCAGCGATAGTAAGATCAAAATCTTGTAATGAGAATGAAACACAAAAAGGAGTCTCTTTCCTGTGGAAAATGTCGTATAAATCATTACTATTTTTACTACTTATCATATTTTGTCAACTCTACCCTCACCCCAACCCACAACCCTCTCCCTATCTCTGTCTCTCTCTTTTTACCTCTTTCTCTCTTTCTCTCTCTCTTTCTCTCTTTCTCTCTCTCTCTCTCTCTCTCTCTCTCTCTTTCCACCTTTCACCCTTGTCTCTCTATCTCTCTTACCATATCCTCCCTTCCTGTGTCTTTTCTCTTCCAAAAATTCTGTCTTTTTCTTGCTTTCCACCCCCTCTCCCTGTCTTTGTCTCTTTCCTTCTCTCTGTGTCATTGTCTCTCTATCTTTTGTTCCGTCAGTCCCCCTTTCTCCCTCTCTCTCTCTGTGTCTTTGACTAGGAGTGACGGGTGCACCTACTCCTTCGTTGCCAGACACTGTGCGAACTATTCCACCAATGACAGTGGAGATTCTTACTATGAAGACTAGGAGTTTATCGGTCCTCTGAGAAGCCGGTTAAACCCTGAAGCTTCATTATCTGCCAGTTGACAGCCATCGTGGTCGGGAAATGCCTCTTTCACTCTCACCCTTCCCCTTTCTCTCTCTGTCTCTCTGTCTGTCTGTCTCTCTCCCCCCCTTCTCTCTCTCTCTCTCTCCCTCTCACTCACTCTCTCTCAGCCCCTCCCTCTCCCTCTACCGCTCTCTCTTACTCTCTATCTCTCTCTCTCTATCTCTCCCTTTCTCTCTACCGCTCTCTCTTACTCTCTATCTCTCGCTCTCTTTCACTCTTTATCAATCTTCCCTGCACCCCTTTCCCTCTTTCTAATGGTTTCATGTTGCTGAGCTGTAATATTTCGTGATATTTCCCACAAATGAGAATGATAAAGATGACCACAGAAGAGGAAGTGTCAAAAGTGAACATTATTCCACAGAAGAGTAAGTGGCAAAATTATTTCTACACCAGCAATACATTGAGTTATTGAAGCCTATGTAACTCTATATCTAATACTCTTCTCCCCGATCGTATAAAAAAGGCTTAAAGCAGGGTGAGTGATAAGGTGTCTTGAAATCTTTCTTGTATTAGAGTTGAACAAACATACCAGAGGTGACACAGAGATAGTGTTTTCTGTTAAACTGTAACCCCAATCGGAACGTTATTATTACATATGAAAGTGTATTTCTTGATCAGCTACATTATTCCATCTTTCTAATTGTACCTATATCTATCAGTCTATTAATATTTTACTCTTTTACTGTCGCCGTATAGGATCCCCAGGGGGAACCTTGGATACGTTAAACCCTGAGAGAGGGATAGAATTCCCTCCCTCCCTCTATAGAGAACATTGTACTCTTTTAATCTTTTAACTAAAGTAGTTACCGATCTATTTCTATTCAACATCTAACTTTGTCAATTTGTCTACTTATTTCACAATAACCATAATTATAATTATGCACAGTAAAATAGTATAGGCCTATACCCCCTTTCCAACAAATGAGTTATCGAATAATTTAGGCCTATGTTAATTACCGATCTCTCTCTATCCGACATTTCACCTTGTCAATGTGTTTTCTATATGCTCACTAAAATAGCATAAGCCTATACCCGCTTTCCGGCAAAGGAGCTATGGAATATTTTAGGCCTATGTTTAAAAAAGCGGACAATATGCAGAGATATAAGTTTAATAAGACGAAAAAAGAAACTATGAAGCAGATTATGAAAAAAATAATTTTAATTCAATTATCAAATGTTTAAACATCTACTATCAACCGTTAAAATGTAATATAATGTACACGGTGACAGAGATATTGTGAGACAGAGAGACAGAGACAGACAGACAGATAGGCAGGCACATACACGATTTGTGTGTATTCTGCTAGAAGTTGAAGTGACGCCAAGTAAAAATCATTTCTGACCAACATGCTCGGTTTGGCTGACTGACTTTTTATCGTCTATTCAATAACCAGGCTATATCGTGGACGGGTCCCAGGGCTAAAGTCAAGAGTTCTAATTCTGTCTCAGCTAGCCACATTATGGCACTGACCCAAGTTGTGGAGAACCAGGCACTTGATCGGGAACAGAAGCCGTGTACTCTGACATCTTAACACATGCCTCCCTCCCCACACACATAATTATATAAACAAATATAGACACTACACGTAATGGAGTATTTAAAGTACAAAGGATTACAACGTCTTCATGATTCAATATCAACAACTCAGGCCAACAATAAGAAAAAAACAACAAAAAACAACAACAACCAACAATATAATCTGGACGTTAAAATTAAATCGGGAAGGGCTAGCGAAGTGCTAGATCTTTGAGCGCCCAATTAGAAGGTACCGCCACCGCGCAAATTATGTTTTGTCGAAATCTGGTTGGGTCGCCATCAGTATAATGTGATCAGCTGAGACAGGAGTCCTTGTTTTTCCGCACCGTTTCGTACGTGGCAGCACCTAAAAGAAAATGACGCTAGTCTTGGGACCCGTTAAGATATAGGATCCTCCCTGGGAAACTAGCGGACGTTAAACTGGGAGCTTCTCTGGTACAAAGGATTAAAAACTAAGACAGAGAAAACACCAATAGCCCGTTAAACAGGCGTGTCATTAAATGGGATTTGGTGCCGACACTGGTCTCAACCAATGGATAAAAGTATTAGGCGAATTATGGTGCCACTGCATTGGTAGACCATGTAGTAGTCCTAGCAGTCTCAACAGCTATGCAACACTGGCCAAAGGCGTGGTGTGAAAATTACAAAGCCCTTGGAACCCTAGGCATTCAAGCACTGTTTACTTCGTCTCATAAGTCAGACATGCCTGAAGGATTGTTTCAGTTTGAGAAAAACACAGAAATCTAGGCCTAGATTAGTCTAGTGCTCTAGTTGGTTTAGATCTTTGGCTTATGTTTTGTTTCACTGCTATGGGCAGCGCAGTATCGACCGGTGTTTCGATTTATTTTCTTGCTGTGTAAGTTGTGTCAATGTAGATCCATGCTATCGGTTTATTGATAACGGGAGATTGCCTGCGGTGTAGTTTGTGTGCAAACGATTTTTCAGAACACACAAATATAATTATTGCAGGCTCCTACACATATAGGCGAAGGTTTATTAAAAAAAACCCAACAAAAACAAAACCAAAACAAACAACACCTAATTTTATTTAGTGCAATAAATTGTTGTTACTATACCCTTCATTCGAAGTTTGGGATCCATGTAAGTAATACTATATAATAAGAAAAAAATTAGTGGCTATATTGATGGTACGAGGTATTAAAAAAAAATGAGATAAAAATGGCCTTTTAAGCAGGACTCGCTAGTAATAAAATATTGTTTTGCAGCGCGAGTCAATTTTCTGTGCGTTTGTTATTGTTAATAGATAGATTCAACGCCAATGAGTTATGTAAATAAATGAATTTTATGTAAAAGAAAAAAAGAGTTGCTAGATCTTTAATAATTTGTACTTGTGTTTAAAAATTGATAAAGAAAACGTTGTCTTTTAATGCATTAGCCTACCGTTATGCCATATTACTGTTTTGTGATATCTTCTGCGTTTTTCCTTTGCGTTCTTAAAAGCATACTACAAATTAAATAGCATAGAAGCGAAAAAGTAGCAAACTTTTTTTTTTCTAATAATTTTTTTTAATGAGGTTGGTTAAATTAGGACAGACATTACATCTTGATTCTCAGTCTAATTTAACCGAGGCACTTCACTGATTGGGACCTTAAACTTGAATAAGTAACTCCTTCACAGCTCTTACTAGACACGTTATGATGTGACTAGTCGGGGACGTATAATGCCACCCCCACTGAGACAGAAGACTTTTCTTTGTGGCTGCACCCCGAGCCCTTTTCGGTGCTCATTGTTTGTAAGAAAACACTGTAACAAAAGGAGCCATAACAGGAATAGATACGAGCTAATAGGCTCGCTATTTTCTATAGAGTTGAGGCGGTAGCGATTGTAAATGGCAGGTTGATTGACATTCTAGATAAGAAACTCTATACCCTTGGAGGAAAAATAAAGATCCTGAATTTATAGATAAGCTTCCGTTTGAATCATTTAGACAAATTATAAAAAATTCCCAACACGTTGACAATACAGAAAAACTGCACATTTAATAGATTCTTGGATATGATATTATTTCTGTTTTTAATAATTTCAGGTTTTCTTTGACCTGCACCCAAAGGATATTTTTTCACTCTTTTATTCTATGAAATTATGAATATTTTAGCTGATGAAAAACGAAATTTAGCTTTAATCTAGAATGTAGCTTCATAAAGAAAAGAAGATACAGGAACAGTTATAAGAATGAAACAATAGCAAGCTGCAGGTATACCTTCAGTAGAATCCATATCCCAATTTCCTTTAAAATCTTATCGATACCGCTTTTCTACCCATAATTCTAGTTTATTTTGTTTTATTGAAGACGAAGACCAGCAGTATCCAGCTCACCATGGTATCCTAGCCAATTTTGGTGCATACAAGATCTATTTCAACACCTGATTGGTGGACAGCTTAGCCCAGCATGAATGGCGTGACAGAGAGAAGAATTCAAGAACCCTGCAAAGAGTGATACGAACAGTTACTGTATTTGGTGTTGTGCGATAAGGAAGGCATCGACTCCCCTTTTTTACACTTTATAGCAGTTGCTGCTGCTGAATATCACTACAATTCATTATCAAACGGCACGACAAACTCGCTGAAAAACCATGCAACAAGAAAAAATCTATATAATGGTGTTGTAACGCAAGAAAGACTTCTACTTTTCTTTCTGACAATCTGATGCTTTTGGCATAAACAGACTCTCGCCCAAGAACATTGCAACGATATAAAATCTATATATTAGGCCTGTAACGAAAACAAAACCCTAAAAAAAAACCCTCCCATACAACTCTCTTGAACTTCGTGATTGTTTTTTCTGCCGTTGTTGTATTGGACACCACCATGTACTACCACTACAGCACAGAGGTGACTAGTCCGCTTTCTGAGAGAAACCGACAGACGGTGGGGAAGGCTTGGCACCAGCCCACCTCGGAAAACGACGTAAGTTCATAGAGTTGCATTTGTTAGTGCTAAACCAACCAGCAAGCAAAAAGTAGATATATCTAAGATTTTTTTTGCCAAAACGTGAGACAAGTGTAATCAAATACATTGTTTCATCTAAGGTTGACAAACATGAGTTCATCTGATCTGAGCGATCATTAGGGGGTATATAAGGAACAAGTGGTAGAGCGTTGGGCTTCTATTTGGGATGTGCCCTGTTCAATCCTACCATCGGGCAAAATATATTGGTCTGATTTTTACCCATACTGCTTGAGTCTATGGCAATATAAAGTGATTGGCTGATATCCACACTCTGTGTTTGTGTGGTAGTATGTAAATTCTTCAGACAGTGGTTCTTAGGACCCGACGTTGTATAGATTGAAGAGGTAAAACCATTAACTTCTACAAAAAACAAGGGTTGTTCAAACTTAAGATGCTAGAAGTTAAAAATGATTCATAGAAGACGTTGTAACATTACTTTGTCTCTGCCTGCCAGTGCTTATGTTGCAAGCTTTTATTATTAGGATGCGTCCAATATATAGCCTTTTTTTTACATTGAACGTTAAGAAACCACAAAACCAATAAAACAAAACGTATTTCTTGGTTAAAAAAATTCATCCTCCATAAATTATCTTAAAATAACACTCGATCAAGCTTTCTCTGATAAGTAATCCTCGGGACTCTCCTTAGAATCCGATACAGAAAACATGGCATCCAGCCACCAGCTAACGTTCGAAACACGGACCACCCGCTCTCAGCCTAGAACACTACTCAATTTAGATAATACAAGACATTTGGAAAAATTAAAAGTGACATGTTTATTAAACAGAAAATACAATGGATTGTAAAATATAATGAAAGAACAGTTAAAGGCGTGTAAATTATTAGACCTAATCATCAACAAATCACACGTTGGTTTGTATAAATGAGGAAAGAGGGTTATGCAATTGGTAACATAACCTCGTTAACTTGCTACAAACTCAAAACTCAACGTGTTTCACTCTTTCATGGCACTTGACTAGCAAGTGGCAAAGCTTGGAACTTATTGGGTTTAACAGCTGAGATCGCTTGTTCTTACTACCAACGTCAAAACTATGATCGTTTTGAACTTCGTATTTCTCATTCAGTCACCACTTCATGAATTTGAAATAAACATTGTCCCAGCTCTGCCTTTGTCAACCAGTTTTTTTTTTGTCTTGAACTTTTCTTTTTCAAACTTTCGTTAACTAATACGGTTCCACAAGAAGTAGGATAAAGTATTGAAGAATTGATTTTTCCTGTTCTATTAAGATAAAAAAATGTTGAAATCGATAAATAACATCTAAAGATGCGGTATGGATCATATCTCTGTTTATTCTATCTCCAGTGTTTATAGTAGGAGGAGTGTCGCCTTACCTCAGTATGTTTTTTTTTTTAATAAACAAGCTAGAAAAAAACTATAAATGAAGCCAACATTAAAGAAACCTGCCCCTTATATAAAACAGCACTAACAAATGAAAAGACAAAAAACTACAAAAACAAACAAACAATAAAAAAAGAACAAACAATAAGAAAACAAACAAAAACAAAACAACGAAATAAACAATAAACCTAACAAAACGACATAAATATGTTGTGTATACTTGTTACAGTTTGGCTTGCAAAAAAAATAAAAAAGTCTATGATGTTTAACAATAAAATCAGCACTATAAAATTATATAGTCTTTGGTTCCTAATTGTCTACCTCTCTCTCCACTGCAGGATGTAGCATTCAAGTAGCTTCCACTCATCTCTGTTTTTTGGCTGCTCTGCCTTATGTTGGACTATGTTTCATCTTCTTTTAATTATGTTTCACTCTTCATTTATTGTCTGAACTTCTAGAATCAATCAGTTTTCTCGCATTCGAGTCATATGCCGCGAAAGTGTCCATTTCCCCCATAAAGTTTACACTCTTCAGTTTTGTCATAACTCTAGTTTTAGACATGGGACTACCTGTATTTTCCAATGCTACCAACTTTATTTTCGGAAAAAAACAAACAAAAAAACATCAACCCCAAAACAAAAATGTATTGTCTTTTTCATTTCGTCCACACGTCCATATTGTACAAGGCATATTTAGTACTATTACTTCTAGTGTTATGAGATGTAGCTCAATTACGGCCGAAGGTTCAATTGGGAAGGGCTGCTCGCACAAAAATTTTTATTTTTTATTTTTCAAAATAATTGCAACATAAACCGCAAACATAAGGCTTAAAATAATGTCTAGCTTATATATATCAGCGAATGATTATAATAGAGAAAAAACCGCCTTTCAAAAATTGTAATAATTTTGCCTGTCAGTTTGAAATCATAGACAGAGGAACTGGGGAAAATATTTGTACTGATTATTGGTAAGTCTAGTGTAATAACCTGCCTGATTTTTTCTTTTTTTGTTGATTAAATTTTTTTTCCAATTTGGTCGTGAAAATATCGGCAGCAAAAAAAACTAGATTAAATTAAAACAAATTTATTACGCAAACTCAACATAATGCTTTTTTTTATAATTTTTTTCCAGAGAAATTGGTCTACAATTAACCGAACACTCAATATGTGCACTGTTACAAATCCTTGAATTTTGGAGAAAAATTGGCAATGGAAAAAATAGAACTGGCCTCTAGTTTTAGGCATGAGCACTATTTGCATATAGACTCCATCCTTTGCCTCCTCTGCTGTGAGTTCCACTCTATTTTTCCTCTTTCTTTACTTCAGGAATGCTTCCACGGCACCTCTTTTTTATTTATCACAATCTGTTTGTATTTACGCACGGCTTCCAATCCTGTTTTAAATCCTGGAAGTTGTTTTGTTAGACATTTATTTTGCTTCATCTCTCTACATCAGTTTGTGACGATGCAGCAGAAGATGCTTGGCCTGAACACGCAACAAAAGAACATCATGCGCGAGTATGAAGACGAGCTGGACGCCATGAAAGCCGAGGTGATGTGCAGTACACACACACACACACACACACACACACACACTTTCTCTCTCTCTCTCTCCTTCTCTCTCTCTCTCTCTCTCTCTCTCTCTCTCTCTCTTTTCTTTTCTTTTTCTCTCTGCCTCTCTCACTCTCTCTGTCACTGTCTCTGTTTCTCTCTCTGTATTTCTCTCGCTTTTGTGCCAGTGCACATTAAATTTAAGGTTAACCTGGCGGAAGGGCGCGGTACTGCTCAAAGCAGGGTCACTCTCAATATAAAAAAAAAAATGATTATTTCTCTGCGTAAGTGTAAAGAAGCAGGTCGACATTTAGAAGTACATTTAGTATACTATCGGAACTTTAAACTGTCTGTCTATTTCATAAAATACAACTTAATATTGATACTACTTACTTCAAACTTTATCTACTTTGCAGATTTGAAAATACTGTGGACAAGATATGCCTACTCATTATTAAAGAGAGTTCACCCTGCAGAAATATTAGCGTGACATCTTTGCATATCGAAATCCCCTATAGATCTAACTAAAAAAAAAGACAATCTGATTTTCTCAGTTTCTACTTATCGCAATGTTCTGACTTTAAACTGCAACATCTCAGCTTCTAATAAAGATATTTACAAAATTTAAAGTGCATGCTGTTAAAAAAAATACAGGAAAAACGAAAGTGCAACCCCCCCCCCCAAAAAAAAAAAAAAAAAAAAAAAAAAAAAAAAAACCAACAAAAACACAACAGAGTGTCACATTTTCAACATATGCTTGGTTTTGTCTGGCCCATCACAATTAACAATAAATTGAATATTACTTTTGGCCACAGATCAAGAAGATCCGCGTGGACTACGACGGCCTCAAGCAGAAGAACTCGCGCTACCGGACGCAGCTCAAGGAGAAGAGTGAGCAGCTGAGGCGGATGGCGGAGGCGCAGGCGCGGGCAGACCGCAGGCACACAGCACAGCCCGAGGTGAGCACACAGGCAGTGTTAAATAGAAACAGTAAACAACAAAACATAACTATGTACAAAAATAAATACAAACTAAACTTAATATTGGGCTGTCATTCTGTCATTCTGTCTCCCCTCGTTTCTCTCTCTTGCCCTCTTTCTCTCTCTCTCTCTCTCTCTCTCACTCTCTCTCTCATTTTCTCTCTATCTCCCTCCTTCCTGAGCAACAGAGAAGGCAATAATGACAAGAACAAGAACAAAAAACGAACAAACAACAAAAAACAACAACCCACACACAGGAAAAACCCCAATAAAAAACAACTAAACAATCAACAACAACAACAACAACAACAACAAATCCCTGAAGCCAAATTCAAATTAAAACGAAAACTCCTTTTATATTTTTGTTCTCAATCTGCATTATATATTTCTCAGCCTCGAATTGCAATTTTAAGTACTTTTTTGTGGCATCGATATAACGTTGAGAAAAATAATAACCATTTGTGTTTAATCTGATCATCTGATCATCAGGAGACATGGAATGCAGAGAAGACAAAACTGCTAGCGAGAATCAAACAACTTGAAATCGAAAGGAAACAAGCGGAGGAGAGATGCAAAGATTTGCTGGTACGTTGAAATCAATGGCTCGAAGAGAGCGAACTTACTTCCACTTTTATCGTCATCTAGGTCTCAGGAACAATGTTATACGACGACGGGGTCCCAGAATGAAACACCAGGGACTTTGCCCATCACATAATACTGACACCGACACAACTAGCCAGAGAGCTACGTGGGTAGAGCGGGATTCGAACCCCAGACTTACTGCAACGGAGGCCGACGGTTTACGGGGCTCGACACTTCCCTCCCATCTCTCTGTCTCTATCTCTATGTTTGTCTCTCTTTCTGTTACTGTCTTTCTCTTTCCACAAAACATGCCTCCCTCCATCACTCAATATCTCCCATTCTCTATAATTATACCTTTTTTTTTCTCTCTCGAACGTACGTAGTTTCCCCACTCACTTTCTATCGCACCACCTCACCCACTTTACATCTTTCGTGAGACACAATGTGGTAGAACTCATAATAGAACAAAAATTACGAAACTTTTTTGTATTTATTCTACTATCATTAAGAGCTATTGTTTAAAATGCATGCCAAGGTGAGAATAGAAAAATTTAAAAACAACAAGCAGAAAACGCGAGGGTGAGCTCTTCCAATGATATGATGTTAGAAATTTAAATAAATAATTACTAAGAATTTCCATTTCTTAAAAAAGTACAGTTTTATGACCTGTTCATCATTTATTTTTTACTCTAAAGTAATAATGCTGTAAATTTAAGATTAATACGCTGATTTCATGTGATTTATTTATGTCACCTGTGACGTCTGGAGAGAGATATTTGATTTGGAAAATCAACGATAACTCAAAACCAAAATTGAACAACTATATCTAAACTCGTTTTACAGAGAAATCTAGAGCATGCTTTAAAATGTACTTTTACTTCAAAAATGAAAATACTAGTATTTAAAGTTAAGCTTCAACTTTTGTAAAAGGCTCATGGTTGTATATAATATAATAATATGTTGGTAAGTCGTTTCAACACACCGTATGGTACCATGCTTTCTGTTTTTTTAAATCTTGAAAGTAGTTATTACTACCTATTTATACTTGTATCTAGTTGTCAAACTTTTACATATAATTATGATATTCTTTTGTCTTTTACATTATTGTGACTATATTCACTTATTTTTCTCCCCTGAAACTATTTATCAGGCCGCAAAAGATGAAAACGCAACTCTCAAAAGGGAGGTGGAGTCTTTAAAGTTCAGGGAAAACATATGGAAAGAAGAAAAGGAGATGGCAGAAAGAAAAAGGCGAAAAATGAACGAACACAAGGTGGATGTAGTCTTTAAATGCTAAATATTTCACATCACCTTATTCACTACAACCTGTATTAAACATACTATTACTACGACTACTACTACTACTACTACTATACCACTACCACTACCACTACCACTACCACTACCACTACTGCTACTGCTACTGCTACTGCTGCTGCTGC
>RQTK01000018.1:567568-581698 GCA_003991915.1 Elysia chlorotica | reverse complement strand
CTACTACTACTACTACTACTACTACTACTACTACTACTACTACTACTACTACTACTACTACTACTACTACTACTACTACTACGACTTCTGCTACTACTACAACAACTAGTTCTACTACCAATGATAAAAACAATAGCAACAACAGCAGCAACAACAAGAACAACAACCGCAATTTGTAACACAACTATTGCTTAAAACGATAAAATGTAAACATATAAACAAAACGACTAAAAATTTAATGAGATATTTCTGCTCTATAAGCTAAATAATTAATGGCTGAAATGATAAGTTTTAAGGACGAAAGCACACATTTGGAGAATATATCTTTTAATAATACTTATAATATGAACACACCACCTAACCTCTCAAACACATTGTATTGAAGCGTTGATTAGGGTTACCAGAACGGTGTAGAGTCTAATTGTTCAGACTTTTTCTCGGGTCCCAGGCGCAGCTCCAACAACATTGATCTGGAGTTGGAGTCGGCTCGGAGCGCTAGGTAGAGAGACCACCACTTGCCTGCAGTTCTGCACTGCTCTGCACTGTTCTGCACCGTTCACTGAAACAGTTCTCTGCTCTGCACTGTTCTGCACCGTTC
The DNA here is from genome assembly GCA_003991915.1 of Elysia chlorotica. Lineage (NCBI taxonomy): Eukaryota > Metazoa > Mollusca > Gastropoda > Plakobranchidae > Elysia > Elysia chlorotica. The sequence continues at coordinate 581,100 of RQTK01000018.1, read as the reverse complement.
ACTGAAACAGTTCTCTTAAATAGTTTTAGCACGTGCACCTTTTTGCGCTCTCCACTGTGATAAACAGACTTCACTCACTTTAAAGTCTTGATTTTCAGTGTGCTTAAGGTATTTTTCTTTTTGTCTAAGAAAGCGAAACTCATCTTCTAGTTAGGTTTTCAAGGAAGAACCCAAACGGCGACAGGACCACACACACAGCGCGATTTTCAGCTTCACACGATGACAGTAGACAGTACCCAAGACGAGAAAGGAAGCAATGCGACTAGGGATCACACGTGATCTCACATAGGCAACCTCTCTCGAGGGCCCAATGCTAAGTCTACGGGGTGATTTCAAGGTTTCCATACATTGGCCTCGCCCGCTGCCTTCACTAGCTGGCCCGTGAAGTGTTAATCACGGCATTTTTTATACGAGCGCATACAAAGATGACCTATTCAATATGAAGTTACACGGAGCTGTGCACGCCACTTGGGTTTGTGGTAAACGGTCGGTCTCTGAAAGATCTGATGGTTATTTGGTTGGTTTGGTTCTTATCGTTCATCATTAATCGCAGACGATCCCAGTGCTGCCACACAGAATCTGAGCGAGGATCCTAGTACTGCCACACAGAATCTGAGCGAGGTTGCTAGGACTTATGTCTCAACCAATCGCATTATACTGCCATCGACTAATAAATGTGCCTGGTCGTGAGATCGAAACAGGGTTTCCCCAGATAGAAATCGAGCGCTCTACTACTTAAGCCAGCTCTCCAATTAAAGATCTCAAGCATTCTTCACTACATTGAGTGAATTTTTAATGGTTTAATCAACATAATTTATGAGACGAGGTTGCAAGTTACGAATCCCTTCATTCATGTAACACTATGGTAGAATTTTGGATTCAAAGAATTAATTAAAACATGATCAATTCCGCTCAGGAATAAAAAAGTGAAAAGATCTTTACGGGGTTTCCACATGTTGTTTTTATTTAATGTTACCGTATTTTACATTGTATACGTGTGTGTGTTTTTAAATAATACAATGATAAGAGATTTTGTTGAAGTGTGAAATACTTTTAATAACAAAACTTAATCTGCCTATTTAGAACACCTTCAACACGTTTATGATCGAAAATATTCTCGTAGATCATACCCCCCCCTTTTCCCCCGAAAAAAAAGAAAGAAAGAAAGAAAAAAAAGAAAGTAAACAAATGTCATAGCCAGTTTAAGTTTTGCGCGCATTCCCCCAGCCAAACTTTGAACATGCACTTTGGTTTTTCACAGTTCAATTGTGAATGTTTGTGTGACTATTTGCTAGTGTCTTGCACTGGGTTTAATACATTCACATAAATACTTTTAAGAACGTGCGTGGCTTTAATATTAAAGAAAACACCTTTGCAATAGAATGTAAATACCAAGCTCGTATAATTCTCATAAAAAGGTAAAATTAAATTAGTGTATCTTTAGACTGACACTGCGACATATTTAAGAGGTTGGCCAATTCAAAGTGAATGCGATAGTTATTATAATTCAAACGTTATGATAAATTTGATAAATCCTTTAAAAGGAGTCCAAAACGTAAGAACACTAGCTATCACTTTAGTGTATCGCGCTGCAGATCTGGTATTCATTTCAGTCGTTGAGGAATGAACTGAAACAAAATACGTAATACTGGACTTATAATAGTAATGACTTACACCAGAGTGTACATTAAGAGAGCTCGTAGGCAAAATCGAGTTGGAGGAAAGAAATATCCATGCACAATTTTATAAAACAAATAATTTTATAGAGAAGGGACATACCATATCTTAGGTTAGGAGAACAAAAATACATTATAGACAAAGAAGTACCTCTGCTAATTGCAAAAATCGAACCGATCAATGCACGATTTCATACAAGCGTGAGTAGGCAAGAGTGGATTCAGACAGCGCGCTATGTTAAAGTATTCTGCTGCGTATTTCTAATGAGTCGGAAAACTGCATTGACATCTGGTCAACAATGTTTTTGTGAACAACATGCGAGTCATACAGTTACACGGTGTCTCAAAAAGTCAATTCTTATCAAACTAGTTCGACCACTTTGGCTCGTCCATGTCACAAACATACGACGTAACTGGGCATTCCTAGGAGCTGTCGGAAAAATCCAATCATTGTGAAGTGTTTCTGATTTTGATCAAAGGAAGGATTGTTTTAAATCTTTCTTACGATGATTAGTTTCAGATCCTAAATGTAATATATCCGTGGATTTCTAACCTGATATGCCAAATGAAAAGACTTAAAGCTGTTATCTGATTTTCAAAATGTTTCAGGAGAACATATTCGTAATCTAAAATAATGAGTAGTGCAGATGGTTTATTAATCTATTTCAAAAGATATAATATTATTTTACTTTCTTAAAATTTACAAATGTAAGGTTCAAGCAATGCCAAACTTTGGCTGATGCTCATGAAAAACTGAAGATTTAAATTGGTTATTTGAACCAGCATATTGAGATTTTTGAGAACCATTGTCCTCAGGCTGGCCACCACCGACTGTCAGGTGAAGAGAGACCAGTTCCTCACAGAGCTCAAGGAGAGGGAGGAGCTACAGAAGACTGTGCGAGGCCTGGTAGGTCTGACCTTGTCTCCCGTGGATTGCGGGGTGAACTGGCTCAAGTGGTAGAGCGTTGGTCTCCAGATCGGGAGGTTGGCGGTTCGAATTCCACGATCGGCAGATTTATTTGTCCGATTTCGTCCCCATCTATCTGGTTGGTTCGCTGTCAGTATAATGTGACCGCTGAGACATAAGTCCTAGTGGGTGGTGCCTAGTAGTAGTACCACCACAGACTCTAGAGACGCAACGTTCCCAAAAAAAAGGGGGGGGGGACTGGCTCAAGTGGCAGAGCATTGATCTTCAGATAGGGAGGGGCGTGGTTCAAATTCCACGAAAAGTAAAAAAGGTTTTTGTCCAATTTAGTCCCGTTTAACTGATTGGATCAGTGTCAGTATAATGGTACTGGCTGAGACAGGACTCCAGGTCTCCCAACCCTGTCTCTTGTGTGGTGTTAGTCTTGGGATTCGTCCATAAAACAGTCTATATAGTTAAACCAACTCAACTCTACGTTCTACAGGCAGAGCGCCCGTTGGTATAACTATACTACGGGGAGATACCGTGACTTGTGCTTTCTCCATATTCATTTTTATTGTTTCTGAGTGGAAGTATATAAAAACGGGCCATCCGTTAGTATTGGGTCTAATCAGCTAATGTGGTTAATAACAATAGGAGAAGTTTAAGTAGGAGATCGAGAGAAAACTAACAAAGTCTTTTCCCAGCGTATTAACATTACATAGGTTTCATCAAATATTTGATTTTGTTTTAGCCAACAATTTAAAGTTAATTTTTCTATATTAGAAACATTCTTTAAAAATTGCCTTACTTTTTCAATCTACAGAAAGACCAAACGGAAACAGACACTGCGCATGTCCGGGAAAAGATTACTTCAGTAAGTAGAAATTGAACCAAAATTAATGTATACGCATGGCCAAGGCTAATTTCCAAAAAAGTGATGAAGGATTATCTCATCTTATCTTAACATTCAATCAGATTGAAGTACACTTTATTTCTAAAATGTTTACAAAATATGGGGCCGTAACAAGTAAAAAAGTTTTTGTATCTGTCTGTTCTGTCTCAGCATTAGGCTGCTTGTGTGCTTGTGGTAATAACAAAACTGTCGGTCCGCAGATGGAGTCTAAGATTGCGTCCCTTGAGTCGAACTGCTTGACTGAGGTCCAAAACCTGGTGCGGAACGTGGACATCCTGAAGCAAGAACTCATCAACAGCCAGAGGGAGCTCCAGTCGCTCAAGGAATACTCCAGGCACATGGAGCAGAAGCGGGAGGAGGAGAAGCTGCAGATTCTGGTACTGGCAATACTTTACATACACAGACAACGACAGCAACAACAACAACAGCAGAAGCAGCAGCAACAGCCACAATAATAACAACAACAACAGCAACAGCAACAACCAAACGGCAACAAATATACCAACAGTAGCAGCAACAATAAAACAATTACAACAGCTGCAATAGCAGCAGTAGCATCAGCAACAGGAACAACAACAACAACAACAACAACAACAACAACAACAACAACAATAGTAATAATAAAACACCAACAAACGAGGGAACACGCAGCTTTAAAACTATATACATTTCTCTCTTGTTTTTGTTTGTTATTAAAACGGAGCGCTAAACAAGAAATAACTGTAAGATGAAAACCCTATTCCGAAATTCTGAGATCATCTTTAAAGTTGGACCAATTATATGCATAATTGTAACTCATTAACAATCGCACAGTTATAACTAATTAACGTGTCGATTTACCTGTCCGTGTCCCGTCCACAATATAGCTTATGTATTGCTGACATTGGGTGCTAAGCAACAACACTTAGACTTTTTAAACATCTTATCAAGAAGGCTCTTAAATAAGATTGGCATCCATACATTGTGCACCAACCAAATTTGGTCCTTTTCACCTGACTTTCTCCCGCTCTGCCCAGAACGAGAGTCGCGAGCTGAAGCTTGACCTGAGCAGCCTGAGGACGGAGATCCGTGACAAGAGCCAGGGCTCGGACCGCACTGATCAGTCCAGGGGTCCGCTCACGGACACACGAGAACGGTCAGTCTGTTTTATTATGAGTCAGGTCTGTTACAGACATCGGCAATCATTGCCGTCCTTTCCTCTATCTTAGAGAGCTTTTTAAAATAGTTATTAATATTATGTTACATCATTAATTTATTTATTGTGAGTACACTTCGCACAATTCTCACAACTTCTGCAATTTTCACAACTTTTACAATTCTCCCGAATAGTGCTCCTTAATCTCACAGCTGGTTCTTATCTAACAGATATTTCTTTTCTCAAAGGTAACTCTTATATCATAACTCGTCGCTATCTCACTGACCGTTCTTTTCTCAAAACTCCTACAATTCTCACAACTCGTGCAATTCTCACATCTCTCACAATTACCCAAACCTGTGCAGTTATCAAAACTCTTACTATTCACATAACTTATACAATTCTCAGAACTCACACAGTTGCCACAGCTCGTACAATTCTCGCAACTTGTAAAGCTATCACAACTCGCACCGATGTTGCAACTCGTACAGTTACCACAATTCTCGTACAATCTTTACAGCTTATGCAAGTGGTCTGCCCTAGAGAGCTATCACGAGAGCTAGTAAAGGCTGCTTGTGTATTTTGTCGGCTCCACGTATGAAAACATCTTGATGAATCTATTTGAAATACTCTAGCAAATATTTATAGCACATGGTTTCATTTTACTTGGCACCGTTTCTAGTTCTCAATTCTTGTTCTGACAACTTTTTCTCGGTCCTAATGGCCGCAGGTCGTCCCCCCTGGAGAAGTTTGAGAGCCAGTACAGTCCCCTGGTGGGCTTTGTGGGCTCCAGGTGTGACTACCTGAAGATGAAGCTGGAGACCTTGAAGAAACACTTGAACAACCTGGACCACCAGACCCAGACAGTGCTCACACAGTCCATGGGCGAGGCAGGAGATCAATCTGGTGACTAATGCTAGAATTACCAACTAAATAAACTCAAACTCTTTCCCAATACGCCGTACACATTAATATGCTCTAGTGCTAACACGTCCTTCTGTATTGATCTGCACGCCTTCGATTTCAAATTAATAAAAATCAAAGCTTTAATCTTTCAAATTGTTTTGGAAATTACCAAAAATGGTGCATACACAAGAATGCGATGTGAATAATTATCTGTATGTTTAAATTAATGTACAAACAGCGTTAGAAAACTATGAACAACTAATCTGCGCTCTTGTGGTCAAGTTTTCATCTTTGATAGTTATATGTGTCAAGGGATAGAGATGGAAAGCCAGTTATGTATTCGTATAAAGGTTTCTTGCATTAAAGCAAGCACTCTGAAGTTAAGAAAAATTCATGATGAAATATTTTCCTTATGTAAACGGACAACCTTGTGGTTTAAATCATGTGGATTCTTTTTGAATTAAAGAGAGAGAGATGACGTACATAACATTAATAGTCAGTTCTTCGAGTAATTTTAGATCGTTATCGTTCTAATATTTTTCTCATTTGTTGGACGCCTGTAACTTGATTATTAGTCAGAGAGGCAGGAAGCTGAGCGAACGAGCGAGAGCGAGAGAGAGAGAGAGAGAGAGAGAGAGAGAGAGAGAGAGAGAGAGAGAGAGAAAGAGAGAGAGAGAGAGAGTGGCGGAGACAGAGAGAGACACATAGACAGAGAAAATGACAGACACATACTTCTCTTTATCTATCTTTCTCTCTATCTCACTTTCCCTCACTCTCTAGCGCATTAAATTTGACTTGGAGAAAGGGGTGGGGGAGTTTTTTTTTAGATGATTATGTAGCAGGGAATTGGAGCGAATTTTTACTTTCCAAATTTAATATCATAATAGATCTGTTTTAATGCAATGTTTTATTTCCGGATCTAGGCTCTGCAAGCTCCGACACACAGTCAAAACACACAGCGATGCAAAGACAAAACAGTGGAGGTGGAAGCGCCAACAAAAAGCGCTCAAACGGTACTGGCAACAACAGCACAAACTTAAGAAAAAGGACAAAGAGCAAAAACAACTCCGACTGCAATCTTCTTGCAGCAATTCAAAAGCAAAATATGAGCGCAGATGCCGATGATGACAGTAATGACGATGATGATATTCAGAAACGCAATGAAGACGACGACGAAGATGAAATACCAGTGCTGACGCCGCGGCCTCACAGGAACAAGTATGAAAAAGACATGGACACCCTGATTGTTGAAAACGGAGAGAACATCGAGCGACTCAGGTTACCGTCCCTGGAAGAAGAAGATGACGAGGAGGAAGATGAGGAGGAGGAAGATGATAGAGGTACGTAATATTGTTGTAATCTGTTTACATGATGAAGAAGAAGAGGAAGATAAATAAATAAAATAAAAGTCAGCACTGTATAGACTATATTGTAGACGGGTCCCAAGGTTGACGTCTGACATTTTTATGTACTGCGACACACAAGACAGGGCGGGGTAACCATGACTACTGTCTCAGTCGTTCACACTGAACTACACCGACCCAACCATCGAAATCACTAGGGCTCAAATCACGGACTTCCTTCGTCGAAAGCCGATGTTCTACCCCAGGGCTACCGCGCCCCCCAACAGCAAAAACAACAAGAGGAGGGAAAAGAGTAGTAAGAGATAGAGGAAGAGGAGATAGAAGAGAAATAGGTATGCGATTTGGAGGAGATGGACAGGAGGGGGAGCAAGAAGAAATAGGAAAGAAAACGAAGAAAAAGAACATGGGAGAGGAGAATTAGAAGGCAGTGGAGGAGGAAGAGAAAAGGGGAATATTGTAAAAAGGAAGGAGAAACTGAAACCTTAAAAATAATAGTCTAATACAGTACTAGTCAACAAATAAAAAATCAAAACGCGAGAGAGAAGTAAAGAGTATTGTAGACTACAAGTTAATTGTATGAAGAAGTCTATCTTCGTATTTTTACAGGCTAGAGAAATATCACTAAGTATTCAATAGCTTAAACACTACAGTACTATGCTAAAGATAGATAAAAAAAAGAAGATAGCAGGCAGGACAGGTCTTAAAAAATCAGAGGAACAAATAACATACTCACTTCCTTCAGCAGGCTGTCCAAGTCACCGAGAGAGTGTCGGAGGAGATAACTCTGACAGAGATGTTTTTGCTGAAACCGAAAGTAGCGGTGCCTCTGATCATAGCCGGGAGTTCGGCAACGGCCGACACCAGTTCGACATGCGCTTGGAATCTCCACGGCGAAGGAGAGATCGAAGTTTGCCGGTGAGAGTAAAAGAGATAGTATGTAGTGCCCCAAAGTTGTAGGCTAAAATTGAAAATCAAGAAAATTATTGTGTTTTGTTGGATAAGAACTTCGACTTGTAGATGCATCATCGTCGAATCGTCCTGTCACTGGAAGAAATCAGGGTCTGTACCAATAGACCATACGCGAAAATAGTAGCAACCCCTGTTTATGTGTGTTGGTTTGTTTACGTTCCTGGGGAGTTCTTGGCCGCTTCACGGGCCGTTGGTAAGTTCGAATATTGGATGTCTGACAGCTTTATGCGCTACTCACAGAGACAGAGAGAAAATACCATCATAGTCATCAAACCGGTCCCGAACTTGTCAGCAAGAAACAGGCCACACGTCCTTACGGGGTTCGAACCCGTTACAAATTAATTAATATGATTGTTGCCCTCCACTGACTGACCCTCAGTATTATCCTTCAGTAAGAGTGAGAGCAACATTTTTTATTACACTTTTAGATTGTAGGTGCAACATTTGATGATCGCATTAATTGCAAATAGAAGAGACTCAATGAACAAATTACTAGACACAAAAACATAAGGGTTGGTTTTTAACACCAAACGTCAGAAACTAGGCTACACTGCAGACAAGTCTTCAGGCGATTTTGCGTGCTGCCATACAGAGACAGAGCTGGAGAACCGGGAACAATACCTCAGCAATCACTTTATACTGCACACGACCCAACCAGTGAGAGACGAAATCAAAGTAATAAACTTCGATACAATGTGTTTGGTTGTTTTTAATTAATTCTCGAACAAAATGAAAAACGTTCGTTTGTTTTTATGTCTCCATCAGAGAGTGGAAGAAGAGGATGAGAGCGTAATCAATTCTTTCTTGAGTGGAGAGAAGAGGAGAGCAACGTCTTTGGAAAGACAGGTAAGTGCAATAAATATTGAAAGGGACGGTAGAGAGGCCAGAAGTCCTTTGGTCGTTAGACGCCATAGATTTATAGAGGGTAAAAAGCCTTATTCCTTTGCGAAGTGAAAAACTACTAAGGACTCGACAGTCACAATGAACGGTGCCCTTTTTAAAACAAGTCAACGAGAGTCAACCGCCAGGGAAAAAACACTTTCATTGCAGATATTAATTACTCAGCGCATAGAGCAGAAATTATAATGTTCTAATCCTGGACATACAAAAGTAAATCTAGATATAGATTAGATTTATCTCCCGAGTCTATAGCTAGAATCTAATCTAGTAATCAACTGAAGACGTATGTTAGAAAGTCATATTATTGTTGTTATGTGGACGGCGCAATCATTATTATGTGTTCAAATAATTATGAACCTTATCTTACCGAATTGATGGCGCTTTTAACTATCTTCTGATGCTTCGTTCTGAGGTCCTTGGTGTCGATGTTCCCAATATAGATTATATATTTTACTTGATGCTTCGCAAGACTGGGATAACTGAGACTGTAGGGCGAAGTTGCTTCCATTAGTCCCGTCGTTCCCTTTTGGATATTTTTCTTTGTAATGAGTGGTCCAAGAGCGCTGCTCTATTTTTTTACCTTGTGCCTAAGATGGTTGCATCGTCTATAAAAGTCCAAGTTGCAACTAAAACACACTACAACGCTGGACTCCTATTTTACTCAGCACCTAATATTACAATGTTCACTTTTTACATTTTTGTCCAGAATGACATATTTCCATTATTATATGTTTATATATCTATGTATATATTAAATAAACACAAAATATCAGCACCCGTAATAGTTTGGCTACTCTACTCTTTCCATTTAGTAAAAATACAAAAGCCAGCAATTCCAGAACAATGGACGAAAAAACAACAACAACACATAAACAAAAAAACAAAACAAACAAAAAACAACAAACAACAAACAACAACAACACACAAACCAATAAGTGTATTAAGACATTAAAGACGTTTTTCCATTATTTCATGGATTTCTCAGTGGTGTTAGTAAAGAAAACAATTAAAAAATTTAAAAAGCAAATGTATTACTCTATTCTTATAATCCCAATTTTTTACGATGCATTTTAATCGATTTTCGAAAGCATTATGAATCTAGGGTTTGAAGAGATTTAAAGGCTTGCCTTTTAATTCTGTTTAGCACATCCAATAAGTGTCTTGTTTCCTACGTCCTACAGGTTGACTCGCGATTCGAAAAACTGGAGCAAGAACTTGAGAACCGCCGTCGCAAGAAGGGACCAATGCCAGCATATCATCACTTGATGCCAAAGTCTGCACACTGACTGAGTTATGTTATCTGGAAACTCACAGTCACATTGTATGGACATTATCATCAAATGACACAGCTAATATTAATATAAAGACGTTGTCATAAGAATGATAAGTTAACACTCGCGGCGACAGTTTAATGACTTTTTCATAAGAATGTTAAGTTGATCTTCGGGACAAAATAGTTTAAGGACCTTACCATAAATATGTTAACTTAACATTCACAGCGATAGTCTAAGAATATTGTCACAAGGTAGTGAACTTAACACTCGCGGCAACAATTATTATTATTATGGACCTTTGATGGGAAGCAGAACGTCGCACTAAGCTTACAACTCTTCTAAAGAATGCCAACAAATGTCTTCAGACAAATTTGAAGCTTACCGTGACGGCCCCTCGTTATACGAATGTTAATATGTCACAGTATTAGTTAAAAAAACATATTGTCATCAAGATTCCTCTTTCCTATTCAAACAATACCAATACTGTAATATGTATAGCTTTGACTTTTACCTATAAATAAAAGCAAAACAATTGGTTTTGAAAAAAAATCGTTCTTTTGTTTTTATTCAAAGAAATTTTTATCTAAAAACAATTAAAGAACGCGTAACGGTTTTGCCTCCATATTTTCATGTTATGTTTGTGTTATTTTTGTCATTTTTATAGTAAAAGACTGGCCTTGATTTTTCTTTTATCTAAGTTGATAATTTCTAGGTTTTGACAAAATGCAAGTGAACTTAATAAATGCTTAAAAGCAAATTGGTCCTAAAAATGAATTTTTTCGACCTAATAATTGATTGCGTTTGAGAGATTGATGCATACAAATTTTAATCATATTTTCCAATATAAGCCTTTGTTAAATTCAGGTATGTAAAAAGGGGTTTAGCATTTTGTGCCACGGGGAGAAACTGTGTGTATGTGAGAGAGAGACAGCGAGAGAGGGAAAGAGAGAGATAGATAGATATAGAAAGAGAGAGAGAGAGAGAGAGAGAGAGAGAGAGAGAGAGAGAGAAATGATTTAATAATGAAATAATTTTATTGAATTTTTTAGGCCCATGGCCCATACATCAAATGAATAAACATACAATATGAAAACATAGATTTCAGCTTTTCTTAATTAGACAAACGCCCGTGTCTTCCTTTGAATATTTGGTCTAAATAACATAAAACAGTTCAAGTATACATTCATCAGATGAGTTCAATATAATAATTATTGTGAAAGATTTGTACGGGCTGTGTTTCTTTCAGAATTGGGTTTAACATATTTAGCATGAGTGAGAGAACGACAAAGTTAGTCTTTGTCATTTAAAGCGTGTAAATAAAACTGCGATTGTTGTTTTATTTCCTCACTTGATATTCAATAACTTGAACTATCTTTAGGCTTATTTATCGTAATAAAAGAATAATTAATATTATTATAATCACCATTTTGCTATTTCCAACCACATTTAGGCTAATAATAAGGGGTTTTATTTCTAATAAAAAAAGTTCGAATTTCCCCATTTCTTTGTTTGAGATTTAGTAATAGTAAAAGTAAAATGTAAAGTGCATTCTAGGCAACCTGGTATTTTTTTTGAGTTTGCCATAGACCTTTCTTGCGTTGTTTATTTACTTGGTATCTGTTCGCTTGTTTAAACAATTAATCAACCTTAAGAACTAGTCAATATTTAGTAGAAACATGGCGGTTCCTTTATTAACGTTTGAGTGCATTGCACTCGCAAAAAAAAGGAAAAAGGGAAGAGCAAAAAAAACAACAACAAAAAAACAAAAACAACAAAAAAAAAAACAACAACAACAAACCTACTCGATCTACATAACATTTACAGTAATAATATGATAGTCGCTGGGCCTACGAAGGTTGGAATGAAAAGTGGAACACTGACCCACTCTACACCCAGGCGCTCCTTCTTCGTGTTTAGTAATTTACTGGTACCATAGCGGGGCGTCAAAAGCCTCGCTTTACTAGACATAAAGAGGAAACCCTGAGTGCATGTCCCAATTTTTTGTGCAAGCTAAATTTTCTTTAATTAAAATGTAAACAATTATTATACATCTTTAAAAAAATATAAAAATGAGTTTTTGAACGGTACTGTTTTAAAATTTTTTTTCGACGAATTTAAGAACATAATTTTAGAGTCTTCTAGAGCTAAATACTATTGATCCTTTACCACTCCGGTTGCGTTATTGTTTCTCCATTGTTTTGAATTTGATAGCTTCGTTTTCAAAAATCGCCAGTTAGATTTATAGTTCTATTTCGAAACATATTCTTATAATCCCACTTATTTCTTTTGTAGTTAGCCTGAAATATTTTTATTGATCTAACTGTCAGTTAGATCTGTATTAACATCAATCTTCAAGTAAATGAATAGCATTTCACTTACATTTTTTTTCAAGCTATAATATTTATGTTAAAATTTTCAGTACACTGGTTAACGAAAAATTCTTATCTGGATTACTTTTAATAAACAAAAAAAAATCAAAATTAAATTTGGTCAATGTTTGGCATATTTTAAGCTCCAGAACATCGAGTTTTGTTTTGAATCCTAAATTAATATCCTTCAGCTTCCCTGAACCCCCACAGATTTTGCACTCGTGGAGAGTAAGCTCACCACACTCCAATGGTTAAGATAAAAAAATGACACTTATTTCTGTTTGTATGTAAGAGACTAAATATACTTTCTAAACTTAAGATTGAAATAACATTTTAAAAGCAAAGTTGAAAGTATAATTTATTTACAAGCTCTCTTTACATAGTGTAGATAGATGTGGTTAAAATATCACACACTGTTAAAGGTTTATTCATATGGTATGAATTATATTGATATCGTGATCCATCCAGCTTCGACTCAACAGCTTATCATAGTAGAGCTTAAAATTTCATACGAAAAAAGAATGGAAGATGCCTATCATTATATTTGATAAAAGAGAGAAATACCAGAACCAAACAGCTGCGAAATGCTGGTTACAAAGTTGTGGTGATGCCTACTGAGAGTGAGATTCGTGCCAGAGAGATCGTAGGGTCATCAGCATAACGGTCATCTGACTGAGCTCTCAATATGTGCTGACTAAAGAAGAACAATTCAAGCTCTGAGGATACTGTCTGAGATAGGCTGCAACAGCTCCCGATGGATCTGGAGTGGTGGAATAGGAGGTTGTTACACAACGAATAAATATGACATAAAATAATATCGGCAGTTCAGTTGGCAAAATGCGTACGTTTTTTTTTTTATTAACGATCCAACCAAGATGAGGGTGTGGCTTCGGATCCTGCGTGGTGGTGTGGGTTCGAATCCTGTGCGTTGCAAAAATAAATAAAAAGATGTTGGAGACACACTTGGGAGTCATGGTAGTCATGTCACCCCCTCTTAGTATGTAAAGAGTTAAGAGCCGAAACACTTTCAATAAGACTGTTAATTAGCTCCGAGGTTAGTTTCTACACCCTCTCTCTCTCTCTCTTTCTCTCTATCTCTCTCTCTCTCTCTCTTTCTTT
>RQTK01000018.1:557483-567558 GCA_003991915.1 Elysia chlorotica | reverse complement strand
GAATAGATATATAAATAAAAAGATGCATAGATAAATGCATAGATAGGTATATATTTCAGAATGAAAGATAATTTCATAGATAGAAAGATAAATAAGATAGATAGATTATAAATAGATAGGTAATAAAATAGGCATGCAAATAAATAGACAAAAAGATATATATCTATAAAGACAGAGAGTTAAAAGGAGAGATACATTTATTGATAGACAAATAAATAGAGGTTCAAATGAAAATAGAAAGGATTGAGAGAAAGAGGGATAACTATAGAGACTAGATAAGATTGAAAAAACGATATAGAGAGATATGGTTAAAAAACCACAGTGAGACAAACGGGAGAGAGATGGAGAGAGGGAATACTGAGAGATACAGAGGGAGATATAATAGCGAAAGAAATAAACACAGAGGGAGGGGAAGGGAGAAGAGAGAAGAGAGGAAAGAAAGACAGAACTACAGATAGACAAAGAAAATGATAGACAGACAGAGAAATAAAAAAGAGACAGGCCAAATATGAAAGAAGCGAGAAAAGACTTAAAATCTTATCGCATGATCGTTTGTCTTTGGGTATACTTTCTACTACTCTTCGTTTCCTGCTCGTCATCTGTATCACCAAACCTCCACAAGTTCCTATTATTACATTCTCTTTTCTGTATTCCTCCTATTTTTTGAACAACGTTATTTCTGTCTCATTGAACTATTCATGTATCTCGATACAGAAACTATCATTGTTCATTGTTCATTTACTAATACATACTTTTTCCATGCGGAAATTCTTTCTATTTTATTTTTATAACCAACATTGAAAATCAATAATTATGGTTGGAATTTTGCGATTCCATTCATACCGTCTTCTTCAGTTCTCTTATGGGTGATTATTCCACAAATTAAAAAAAATAATTGTATACTTGTCTCGTGTATAAAATAGCGACCCCCACCCTTTTTTCATTTACTCGTTCTCTTTTTTTTTACGACACCACCCCCGCCCTCCTCCTCCTCCTCCTCCTCCTCTTTGGTAAAGTAGATCTACACACATAGAGGTGAACTCCGAGCCCCTCCTCTTCGATCTCGCTAATAATGGCCGCACTGGCGCATACTGTTAGGCAGCTTAGGGTATCGGCAATCAACAGCCGAATGTTCCAGCCCTCGTTCCAGCCTCAAAATAATGATCTTCTCAGACGCACTCCTTCTTGTCACCTCTCTATACTTGCTTGTACTCTTTCAAGCCCCTCATTGTGGAAACTTTGCCTGACTAGAAAGTTCAGTGGGAAGGGCCAGAGATATGGACGGTTCAATAGGAAGGGATAACGATTGCGAGCTTCTCGCTAGCCGATCGCTAATGCGGTAGAGTGCCCGGTGTGTAGCCATGCACGGAGATTGTTTTCGGAAAAATCCACTGTCAGATCCAGTTGAAACAATGTTTGGGCCATACCCAAGACTACCAACGGTAATACTATTAAACTGTAATTCTACGTTACCAGTTGCCGCGTGTGTCTTAACTAGCGCGTTAAATTTTTTCTCAAGGTGTTATTTCTTTCATTGGATATGTTTTAATTATAATATTGATTACTTTCTAGCTTTTGGATTATAGTGATACAGTGATATTTATTATAGACTGATTAAAAATGTCAGCCATAGAAAACTTCATATCATGTTACACTGTAGTCTAAGTCGCGACAGTGCGTATTGCTTAAGTTATGGAGTATGTGAAAATAGATAACAGTCAAGTTTGTGATAAGAAAGAAATATTAGGCCGTGTGTCCTTCTCTCTCTCTCTCTCTCTCTCTCTCTCTCTCTCTATCTCTCTCTCTCGGTCTCTCTGGGTTCTCTTGTCTCTCCAAGTATCTCTCGCCAAGTCTCTGTCTTTGTCTCCCATACATATATACTTACACACATACATCCATTTATTTCTCAATATCTCGCTATATTTTGTTCCTCACTATATTTGAGTAGGGGGAAAAACGCCACAGTGAATAGAATTGAATCAATTTCAACCTACTTTAATTCTAATACTAACAATTTCTGTGTAAATTCACGCTCTTTCAAGTATTATCAGTGGCTGATAATGAGACTATGGTATTTCACGTACACCTCTTTTTATAATGCGAAAAGAATTCCACTGTAAAAGTGCTGTTTTTCTCGTAGCAATCACTTGAATTTTAATACTTACAAAAAAAGGCAAGATACTAGTGTTCAATATTAAGAAGCCAGCCTGTGTTAAAGAGGGGCGTTACCTTTCATCAATATCTTTATATTTTATTGAGAAAAAAGAGAGGGTTGTAAGAAAAGATGCGTGAACTAAAAGGTGTGTATTGCATTAAATTTAGAAAATGAGTTTTTATAATAGAGATAATCAATAGCAATGTGTTAATTGAATTTGGAGTTTTTGATTTGGTTCGCTTTTAATTGACGACGTTATACTTCAGGTGTTAAAAAGATACAAAATAATTCTAATGTGTTCTATTTTAACATTTATAACGTTTGCTTTTCTTATGAAAGTATTGATTTCTTATGTGTAAAATAGCGCCCCCCCCCCCTTTTTTTCATTTACTCGTTCTCTTTTGATTTGTTTTCGCTATAACAAAACTAACGATAGACAAAGTGCTCTAAACATAGAAGACACTCTGATGTTTATAGACAAGGCATTATCATTGAGTATTCTAGTTTAGCTGGTTGTTACTAGATTATAAACTCTCAATTTCTACCTTCTTTATTTTTCTATGTAAGTTGGGGCTAAAGGTGCCTTGGTACTTCTAAAATCTATTATAAACATCTAAACAAGAGCCAGTCGGATTAAACCAGGCTCGCCAGCAACCATCCGTAAGTCACTAGAGTAGCACCTATTGTCTAGAACTTGGGCAAGTGAATCTCTGTTTGTCCCCATTTGATTTTAGCATGGTAAACCTTTTTCTTTCTATGACCGTGGAGACATGTAGACTGCGATGCACATAACATATATGTTTTATTAAAGAAAGACAACGACACAAATAGCGCAAAACCAATATTTTGTTGGTGTATGGGGAAAGAAAGCAACGACATTCAAACTAACATAAAAAAAATCTATAATAAGTTAACCAGTTGAAACAGAAAAAAATAACAAACGTTTCTTTACTCATTCGTAGAACTATGAGTTTAATTGATGGGATATTGACACACTGAAAATTAAATCCCAGGGATACGATCATCAACAGCAATGCATTGGCCTTAGCAACCTTTGTTCTACCGCGCTTTTGAAAAGGTATTGGAAGAAACTGTGGATATAAGAAGAGCACACGTGGAATAGAGAAATTAATACAGTCCACAACACAGCTCTACATGGAGTATTAATGTGAATAAGAGAGGATTTAAGACTTACAAAAAAAAACAACAACCAACAAGAGCAAACTTCTTTGGTTCTGCTCCAGTTGTGCTAGGAAAGAAAGCCATAGCAATCAATAAAGCCCACCGATCTCTTAACGGTTTCAACAACCTTTCTTTAGAAACCAGCTCATTTCAAATGGATTGACGGTCACGGTTCATGATTTTTTCAATTTATGCACAGAATCTACGTAAGGCCTATACCACTTTCATGTACATACCTTTTCCAATCACAAGAATGGGACTTAAAAATAACTACCGAGTTATGGAGATACATTAGCGTTTGACGACCACAAGAGATAGGTCTAAGCAATATGAAGGGGCTTTGAATTATACGGAATATTGACTATTGGTGTGTACCGTTGGAGAACAACAGAAATAGCATTAACATTTTGTGAGAATGATGAGTGCATTGTTTAGGTGAGTGTGTAATTATTCCACAGGGGTGAAAAACATAATTCTGATATGAAAATGATAAAAGTGTTTTTCATTATTGTTTTTTTTCCTACTCTACAAAATTTGATAGTTTTTTTAAATCTCTTGAATGAATTAAGATTTACATTAAAAATTAAAAGGTGTAAATAAAGTTGTACATTGAATAAACACATAAAAAAAACCCACCCAGTTTTAGTCAGTGCTGATTGATACATTTTACTTTAAATTATGTTGTTTTGTTTATTTAAACTATTGTGTCTCCCAGTCAATGGATAGGTAGATAGATAGATATATAGATAGATAGAATGAAAAGAGAGAGGAAGAGATAGAGAGAGATAAAGAAGGAAAGAAAAAGAGAGAGAATAAGAGAGATAAAGAGACAGAGAAAGACAGAGAGAGAGAGGAAGAGATAGAGAGAGATAAAGAAAGGAAGAGAGAGAGTAAGAGAGATAGAGATAAAGAGACAGAGAAAGAGAGAGAGGAAGGAGAGAGAGAGAGAGAGAGAGAGAGAGAGAGAGAGAGAGAGAGAGAGAGAGAGAGAGAGAGAGAGAGAGAGAGAGAGAGAGGGGGAGATAGGAGGGAGACATACAGACAGGGTAGCAGGAGAAATAAAATCGTTCAAATTATGTGACCGTACTGTCGCGCACAGTGACTGTCTATACAACCGTAGAATGTGGAGTAGAACTAAAAATATTGATTAAAGCCAATAAGTCAAAACCAATCTAAATTTACCAAAGTCGCAGCATATACTGCAATATTTAGTACCAGTAGCTGACTGCTCAAAGTTTGATTTTTGGTGCAGAATCGCTAAGGGGCAAAACAATCTTTATTTTGGTAGGAGTTATATCGACCCCCTCCCCGCTCCCACACACACACTTCCACAAAAGAAAAGCCTGCTGCTAGTATCTTTGTTGTTTCTTTTGCTCTCCCTGTCTCTATTTCTTTCTTTATATCTATCTATCTATCTATCTATCTATCTATCTATCTATCTATCTATCTATCTATCTATCTATCTATCTATCTATCTATCTATCTATCTATCTATCTATCTATCTATCTATCTATCTATCTCTATTTCTTCTCTCTTTCTCATCCTCTCTTCTCTTTAGCATGTCTCTAAGTCCTCTTTAGCATGTCTCTACGTCCTCTTCTCTCTCTCTCTCTCTCTCTCTCTCTCTCTCTCTCTCTCTCTCTCTCTCTCTCTCTCTCTCTCTCTGTGCGAGGATGAGTCACGACCCTCACTGCGGCATGCAGAGCTGTTCCATGTTGACCTCCGATGCTGGACACGAGTGTTCATCACTGTCTCCCCACGCTTCCCAAAATAATTGGATTTCTTAAACAGGCCTCGCTGTCTCTTGTTGTAAACGTGTGAAGAAGGTGCTGCTTCATTTATTCATAAAACTTTGAGTTGTAATTATTATTTGCAACACACTTTTATCGCTTTCTTTTCTTCCCGCAGATCATTAAGGCTGACTAAAGGTGGCGAATCCTTATAAATGTAATTCTTAAAAAAACAAAAAAAAAACAAAACAAAAACAAAAACAAAAAACTAATATCCAGGCCCTAGAGGAATTAATATATATAGAAAAAAAAAACGCTATTGTGGAGAAAATGACTGGAAACTTTCAAAGTGCGATAAAATAATTGGACAAGTCGTGATGCAGCAGTGCAAGATTTCCAGGACTAGACTTGAGACTATCCAGAAAAGAGCCAACCATAGATTAGAGAGGCTAGATCACAAGGATCAATAATTATTGAAACGCAGAGGTGACTGAAACTGGGATATATTATACATGGTAAAACAGTGACAAGCTTATATTTAAGAACTAAGGACTTAAGAAAAAAAACCCAAGTGTATGGTGCGTTAAAAGCATTTCATAACGTTTTCGGTACAATGCTTTAATTCATGATCATTTTCCTGGCTTTGTTACTGCCAAAACATTCCGAAAGCCACGGACTGAATAGGATAGAGACAGCTGTGGTAGAGACACCCAGAGAGTTCCATTATGGAGGATACTTTAAGTGTTGGAGACACGGTGTGTCTCTATTCTGAGGAATCCAACGGTTTTGTGTTCGCGAAGCAGTCAAGGTAAGGATTGTTTTCCCACTTTCAAAAATCCTTTATTTTCAATGCTATTTTGACTCTGATCTTTGTCTATGCTCTACTACAGAAATTGTTTTGAGTTGCTGATTCAAGTTAACATGAAACCTTGTGCATGCGGTACAATTTTTTGTGTGTCCTTGTCTGTATATTGTCTCTGTCAAGCTATCTGCCTGTCTGTCTACTTGCTGGTTTGTGTGTCTGCATCACTTCATAAATAGTCATCACAAGACAAGTGAAATAATATATTTAGAGAGCTTTTTTCCGTGCACACATACATTAGTTAGATAAATAGCCTCTATACCATATACATTGTTTACGGATTACACAAAAATGCATTCCACCTCTCATATAAAACAAGACATTTTCCATAAGCAGAAACTTAAAAGTGTTATCTTGAAGTAGATTTTAAGCGTATCTAAGGGTATGAATTGATAATTTCCTCCTCACGCAAATGGTCTCATTGTCTTTTCTAGTTATTAAAAAATACATATACATATTTTGTAAACAGCTTGAAAGCAGTTATAATTTATATTTTATTCACAATTTTGTTCATGACTCCACAAGCCCAAATGTGTTCATTTCATGTTGGACATTACATTTGACCACAATATTTGACCACTATGTCGAGTTAATTATCATTGTAACGGTCGATATCGAAACTTTTCATCTAGAATTAATACGAATAAAACTCCTTGTTTTCTCTCCGGTATGTCATATAATACAATGTGTAGACCCTGTTTTCTATAGACCACTACCATACAATTCCATCTTTTGTAAATATTTGTTAGCCGTCTTAAAAAAAATAATAGTTTGGATACATAAATGCCTATAGCTTTTTTGTTTTTAATCGGATTCAGCTCAAAGTTGAGTTGCAGAAAAACTAGTACAGACCGATATTTCTCAAGTTGTCTTTTTTTGTAATCAAATACAGAGAAATAACGTCGAATTTTTCACAAGGAAATACATTTCTAGAATTGATATTTTTCCATGTATACACTATGCCACAAGGTCTGCTTTATTCGATCAATATACTGATCCTTCCATCAAAATTAGTATAGTTATGTTAAATTTATATACATCAAGTTTCAGGTACTTTGATTCATAAATTAAAAAAATGCCTTAGAAAAAAACACAAAAAAAAAAATAACTAAAGATCGTTGAACATTCCAAATTCTTTTTTTTTTTGTTTACATTTTTTTCACCTAACACACATGTCTGATGGGTTCAACTAGGATTTTATTATACCCCCCCCCCCCTAAAATGGCTGCATTTAGGAGCAGATTCTTAACCATGTTTCCATTTGCACACTTTATGTTCCCTCAATATTATTTATAAGCATTGAATCACCTTGCCTAACTTGAACCATATTTTAAGTTTATGCCTTCTAACTACGTTCGGTAACTCTCGGCAAACTCGTATTCCTATTACATATCTACTATATTGTGTCTTGCCGCCGCCCGACAAAAAGGGCCCTAAGAAGAGTGATCCATTTGGGCCAACAGTCCTTCTAGTATAGAAATCCTGATTAAAATCTTAGCCTATGATCGGCTAAGTATAAACAAAAGAAACATACCTATGGATATCTATAAGAAGCTCCATGCCAAACAATGTTCTTTTGCTCATAATGCGACCACTATAATCCATGCGGCTAATCCGCTTTAGGTTTGGTTGATTACGATGAATGGCAGAATAATATCATTGTACTTTGAATCGCTAACAACAATAACTTACCAACCTTATAGCTGCGCTGAACTGGTTAATAGCCACTCAAATTAATATAGAAATCTAAAATACTTTTCTTTGTTTCTTGTCAGTATCTCTGTCAATCGCTCTCTCTCTCTCTCTCTCTCTCTCTCTCTCTCTCTCTCTCTCTCTCTCTCTCTCTCTCTCTCTCCCGCACTCTCTTTCTGGCACAGTGATCTAAAGTCAATGTGAGAAATTCGACATTATTTCGTGCACAGGAAGTGGCAACCTAAGCTAACAGTGAAAATATACCAAGAAAACAAAAAGGTGGATTTTACGATTCGCATTATAAGCAGCCATTAATAACTGTTTGTACGAAATGCTTATTCAAATTTCGCACACAATATAATTTCCTTTTGTCGTTTTAGTGTTTATAAGTATGCATATTTCATACGTTATTGTTTGACCAAGTTCTGGTATTTAAAAAGTTTGAAGTTGGTCAGCGCATTCTTTATTAATAAGTGTGAAATAATTATTACCAAGTGCAAAGACCAGGAGAAAAGCGAAGACTGGCCTACTTAATCCTGAATCATCATGATCACAATTATGGTGTTTGGAAACATTTTTACTTCACTAGACTCTACTTTGGTGACTTTGCCTGCTATTTTTGGAAGTCTCGGTCCGATTTTGTCCGCTCTTATTTGGGTTGGTGCCCGTCTGAGACAGGAGTACTGCTATCCCTGCACTGTTTCCATGTGGCAGCAGTTGAAATTGTCAGACGCTCTCCTTGGGACCAGCCCACAATTTAGACCTTAGAATCTAACTCAAATCATACTGAAGAGAAAATACTGCACGAAAATGTATAAACCTTTGCACGAAAATTTATCAACCTTTGCACGAAAATTTATAAACCTTTGCACGGAGTGTCAAAGTGTCTCAGGTCGTTATGTAGTACATGAAGTACATTGGGACCTCTGGTTATTCTACTTAGGTTAACAACTAAAAAAATGGACGAAACCTAGCCTTATTTATAAATAACAACGCAATATTTCCCTGCCCTTGCCTCTGTTGAGGTAGACACGATGTTAGATTATCATTATAAATAGCAGTTCTCAAAATATGTTCGATTGTTCATTAGGAGTAGTGGGTATCAAAGTTATACCATATTAGTACATACTTAGACCCAGGACTAAATGTAGTTTTTAGTATTTTAAATTTTTCTTAGCCAAGAGAGTGCGTTTAAAGCATCACTATACTAACTACTTATACTATAGACTTTTACTAAAACAGACGCCTGAATAAAGCAGCGTTCAGATAAGTAGGTGAATGGGAAATACGCTCTGCGTTCTCTTTCTCTGTGTGTAGTATCTACACTGACTCTCCTCTGCAGTAGATACCAGACTGTCCTGTCCATTGCTGTCCAGTGTGTAACAGTTCGGGTTGCGATTACTTAAGGGCCCGTAGTTTGCTGTTAATGTTACTGACAGTGGGATAAGAACGGCAAGCGAATCACTAAGTATAATAGGGGCCTACATTTTAGTTGCAGGGGACTTCTTAGAATTTCAACTAGCTACAGGGAGGAAGAAAATAGTGGAAAAAAACTCACATCAAAATATATGATGAAAAACAAAGATTATTCAAATCATCGATCAACCGACTAAATAAAAGAAAAAATGGTTGAAAAATAATCAATCATCAAATCAATGAACATTTCATCAAAATGAACTTGTTAGCAAATACAAACTTAAACCAATTAATCATTAAATTTAGCCAAGATACAGACTTAACAGTGCTAATTTTTTAAAAATTCTTTTATTGCCATAACAAGACTAAGTAAAATGGTATAATTATTTCTTTACAGTAATCATTTTGCGCACTACCGTTTTTTCATGTTAATTATTGGCTTTACGGCAGCTACCTAACTTAGGCACACACTCTCAGGATCAATAACCAAAGAGCGTTTGATAGTGTCTAAGTCACACATTTTTTCCTCGCGTCCGGCAATTCACAAGCCATTTTACCATGTATTTATGACCCTAGACCTTTGCTACCCAGTTAGCTTTACAGTTAAAAGCTATTGCCCCTTTGTTGACTTAACAGACTTTGCCACTTCATTGATCCCTCTCCGGAGATTGGGAAAAGAGGGGGGGGGGGTGTCCACTTGTACTCTCAACGCTGCAGGTATACTCTCTCATGTGGTTAACCAATCCTTCTTACCTTGCTTTTGTATAGTGTCTTTTCCCCATTGCTGTACCAGTGTCAATTTTACCTTTTGTTCCGCTACAAGTACAACGCAATATTGTGGTCAAGTGACTGTTTCACAAAAGACATAAGAATAATAATTATTATTAGAGATATAAAGAAAAATTCAGGTTTGCAGATAGGACGAGGTTAGAGAGGGCTGTCTTCTTCTTCTTCTTCTTCTTCTTCTTCTTCTTCTTCTTCTTCTTCTTCTTCTTCTTCTTCTTCTTCTTCTTCTTTTTCTTCTTCTTCTTCTTCTT
>RQTK01000018.1:537971-557112 GCA_003991915.1 Elysia chlorotica | reverse complement strand
TTATTATATATATTTATTTTGTGTTTTTTTTTAAATTATTATTCGTGTGTGGCAGCATGTACGACTGTCACACGTACGTTAGTCTTAGTAAAAAATGAAATTGAGATCAAAACAATAATAGCCCTATTTACCACAACAATTATGATCGTAGAAAGAAAATTTTGTAGAAAAAAATAGGAAAAAAGAGGACATTGATAAGTAGGAGAGAAAACAGAAAGGAAGAGTTTATTATGAAACATGAAAATTTAGATTTTTCTGCAACCCTCACCCGGGAGAAGTTAAAGACACCAGTAGGTTATATTGTACTTCTTTATTTTGTGCAGTTTTTATGTCAAGGTGTTCAATGCAAATCTGACTCACCGTCGTAATGTATGGAACTAATATATTAACTATAAAGCGTTGCTAAATACCGCAAACATTGGTTGGTCTAACCTTCGACTGCAATCTTCTCCCCGGCCGTCTGAATATTCCAGTGGGCGTGTGCGCGCCAAAAAATCAATACGCAGAGATTATGCGTAGCGGAATTTGTTGGGGACATCGTAGGGGAATTGAGATTCCCACTGTCTTGTAGACGGAGAGATCAATCCTTCGATACAATCATGCCGCGGTTGAAATCCAGACATTCTAAATCTAACGTGGATTGCTAGGATACATTCACGGCAGTTGAAAAAAAAGCATTTCCCATTCATGGTTCACGAATACATTGTATGCTCTAGAGTTTAAGACAGGGAATAATGCTATTCCTCAAATGAGGTGATAGTATTACGAGTCTTCTAAATGTTTCCATATGTACGGTAGTAAGATATATTTTTGTCATTATTCACATAAATTGTGGGTTTTTAGGTAAAAATAATAAAAGTTCAGGCAAGTGAAGTCAATGGCATACTAAACAATTTAAGATAACATTCCTGCTCTGATAATGAAAAGAAAATGAAAAAGAAAATTATTACGATAAATCTGAAATAATGGTATAAGTTGCCACTTATCACTTATTTATTAAACTTTTTCATCTATACCACCAGAACATCGAATTTTTTAATTCGAAAAACTTTGGCAAATGTCCCTTTATTTACTATAAATGTCCGCCTCGAGTAAAGCAAATTGAACCAGCTTCAACGGAATTGACTTTGAGAAATGAAACGTAAATCTCTAAACGTAAGAGTGTCGAGAATACAGATCTTGTACCAAAATTATGAACAATTAATATAGTTTTTCTAGAAAGTTAAACAATGCTTCTGGTAATATTATTACTATTAGATATGACATTGACAAACATTTCGAACACTTGAAAAATGTGTTTTTAATGTGTGTTGTTGTTTTTAATCCAGTTTCGCCGCAGGAACTTCCACCTGGAAAACATTTCAACTCACCGTATCCAGCATTTACAGTGGCTTTAAAGGCAGACCCATCTGTATAAAATTAATGTGAACCCAATCTTGATGGTAGCTGTCAATAGTTCTTTCAGTTTTTCTCTTTAGTTAAAATACATTTTTGGGTGACGTTTTCATCTATCAGCTGGGTGTAGAAGTGGTGTTTTCATCACTCTTTCTGTTTGGGCTCTTGTTTCGGGAAGATGGCACTTCTCTTTTAATTCTTGTGTCCTGTACATAACAGATTGGTGTTTAAGTCTTCTTTTTCCGTTCCATTTTCCGCAAGCACTTTTGTTGCATTATTGTTTGGCAGTCGAAGACATCTCTCTGTGAGTTCTAATGCTGCAATTTCTCTGCGCAAGCTCAAGGCCTCATATTGGCTTGGATTTCACATGCTGTTGTTGGGGCTGATTTCATACCTCCACAGATAAAACGCTTGTCTTTTGATGCGTACTATTGCTGTGCGGGTTGATTGGCTGATTGATATTAGTAATGATTGGTTTTAATCTATTGGACCTTATATATCCAATATAGAGGGTGCTTAGGGTCTGCATATCGAGGCCCCATTTTGTACTGGCAAGACGTGTAAGAAGTGAGAGTCGTTTGGTAGCCTTTTCTTTTATGTTTGCTACATGTCTTGTCATGGTAAGTCTACTATCAAGTTGAACACCCAGATAGTTAGATGCTTATTTTTGTTCAACTGCTGCTTTTAAAGTTTGATAGTCAAATTGCGCTTGATTTCTTTTGGACTATGGGTAAATGTATAATATATTCTGATTTGTTTTGATTATTGATCGGTTTCCAATGTTTGCAATACCTTAAAAAGAAATGAAAGAAATAGAAAAGGACTAGCAAATCTAGAAAACACGAAAAACGTCCCTGTCCACGAGTTGTTTAGGATAGCGTAGAGCTAGAGAGCCTTCTGTGATTTACAGTAGAACTAAAATACAACGAACTCGGACTCAAACAACACCACACATTTAACGAACATATATATGTACCCAATTTTCGTTCTTCTTTTCCGTTATTAAGCTACCTTTGATCCAACGAACTAATCTCATACCCATCCTCGGATCCAACGAACCAGAGGTACAGGCAGGCTAACAAAGTTGCATACCAGACACTCTAACGCTTGTTTAAAAATTAGACAAACAAAAATCAACCCACTCATCGCTAAAGAATAACACTTTTTTCGTAAACAAGGACTGACAACATGCATTGTAGTGTACAGTAAAAGAATGATAAAATGACGAGCAGCAAGGAATGGGTTGAGGTTGGGATGGGGGGAGTGGAGTGGCAGCTGATCAAGGAGAAAATACCGTCAATTATGTTGTGTGGTGTGTGTGTGTGTACGTGTAGGATAAAAAGAGGTTAAGGATAAGTTGCAGATAGATTCTGGGTGTGTCATTGGCTCAACACCATCTAGGTACAACAATGTAATGTGGGTCTATAGAGGCACTAGAGCCACACATGAATTCAAGGTTCTTGCATCCAACGAACTATTGAAAATAAACGAGCTAGTTCGTTGATTCTGGGGTATACTGTAATATTCTTAGCAATGTCATTAAAAAACAGGAACAATGTGCAGCTTAATGCTGATCCCTGAGGAAGACCAACTTTAAGGATTTGTTTTGTGAATAGAGAGTTGTTTAAGTTTGTCTGTATAGTTCTTCCTCTAAGAAAAAAATTAATTTGTTTGGTAACATTTTCATATATCAGTTTAAGCTTTATTTATGTAAATAGTTTTTTTTTTCCAGATAAAAGCACATACAAAGATTTAGGCGACATTTGTATATTCTGTCTTGGAGTAATTCCAAAATACTTCACTCAACATTTTAGGATCCGATAAAAATGTTTTGCGTGTTAGGAAACAATGCCAATAAAACCCCTGTTTTGCAACAGCAGAGCACATAATCAACATTACTGTTAATAAGGCGCGGAATTATTTAGCCGAATTATACACGACCTTACTGACAAAGGGAAGCCAATGTAGTTCTTTTATTCTTGCCTTCCAATATTCTACGTCCAACATTTGGTTTTCTTTTTTTCATTATTATCGCTGGAAAGCGATACTGATAGTGTATTGGGAGAATGCCAGTCGCGATTGGTCTAGTCAGCAGATTGGAGCCACATCTAAGCTTGGCCTACATAAATGGGACCCCTCAGGGCCACATACAACCCCAGTATTATGAGCCCCTAAGGACGAGACATTTCATGCTAGGTTATGTCAGTGCAACGTTGCGGTAACTTACAACTCTCGTAAGCCTATTTTTTATATCTCAGGACGAGTCGGAAGCTTACCATAACGTTGTACTTACGACCATAGATCTTAGGTTAGACGTGAGCTTCCGTTTCCAAAAGTATGACCAGTCTCTATAGAGTACTTTAACTATAGTATAACTCAGACCGCTCGCTGAATCCTCGCGTTTTCTCGCGTTTCCTCGCGCTTTCCAGGTGTTAGAGTGCATTTTTCGTCTTTTACTCTAGAAAACGACAATTGGCTTTATGCTGTATTTTTTGTTCTCCTATGTTTTGTGGGGAATATTTTTCTCCAGTGTGTTCACCCAGCGAGCCCTCTGGTCATGGTGCTCCTTTGTAGAGTCACACCCTGCTCTAGTTTCGAAAATGCGAATTTTTTCTGAGAGAGGGTCTTTGTTTCTGTTATTTATGTTTGGTTGTCGCGTCCTCTGAAGGCACGGGTAGGATAGAATCGATTTGCTGAAAATGTCAGTCATATAAATGTAGACGGAATGTGATGTCCCAAACAGTTGCTCTTCTTTGATGAAAGACACACATAACTCGTTTCTTTCAACAAAGAAGAGCAACTGTTTGGGACATCACTTTCCATTGACATTTATATAAGCAAACAGAAAAGCTGACATTCTAAAACTTTGAGTAATGCTATTTAGATGTTCATTGTAGCATATAAAGTGCTGACGTTGGACGCAAAGTTACAACAACAACACCCCCTACCTCATTAACACGAGACAGTGCGAGCCAATTATTGACTGGGGTCGACGGTCACATGACATTATTTTGAGCTCAATCTAGCTTCAGCTTCTATCTGCTGTGATAAGCTGAATCAGACCTTTTCCATACCACATCGTAAATAAACAATATACGTTACCTAAACATTTTTTCTTAAATCAAATTTCATATCCTTATGACTGTATACAAAGCTTTTGAATAATTAAAAAAAAAATACTCCTACCAGGTCTGTAAATGTCAAATATAGTTGTTTTGATATTTGATTGCAACATGCAACATTTTTGTATTCGTCTTGACTTCAGGCCCAGGCGTCTTGAACTAGCGTTTAAGTCACCAAATTGACACAAACAAAAATATATATTAAACGCGATCTATTTCTTTCACATGATCATCTATTACACCACTTGACACAGAGATTATTTCTTTTTCCTTCAGCATCCGCGCCTTGATAGTAAAGTGTATACCTAATAGTTTAAAGATATAGCCCACATTGACTATAAATGGAAATGTTTGTTTGAAGCCTTATTTTTTGCCAAAGCCTTAGCCAAGATATTAGAGTTTAAAGATTTATGATTTCAGTGGGCAAAATGGTGCTGGAAAAATGTCCATGCAAACCGTAGGACACAAAACAAAAATACAACATTAGAAAGCAGACCAGCGCAGAAAATATTTCGTACGAATTAAATCATCTGCGAATTTCTTATAAACATGTTAGGTGAGTGCATCGGTTACTTTCCAATACATTATTCCCTAAACAAAATGTTACCGGAACTAGAGTCTATAATTATATATGTTGCATGTTAGATAAGCACACTCGAATATTTCATTGATTATAGATTAAACTTAAACTATGGAGTTCCTCAAGATCAAGGCTTGAAATTATTATACCAGCCTGTAATAAAGAATAATCGAATGCAGTCATAAAACATTAATATTGCATGTAAATGAAAAATTGGTAGCCAATGCAAAGAAAAAGCTCCTTTGATTTCATTTCTGTTTTAAAACAAGTACACATTCAAAAAAGCAGATCAGATACAAATTTGAAATCAAGTATATATTTTATTTCACCGGTTTCTAGTATAAGGTTATATCATATTCATTGTATATAAATTAATAGTAATAAGATCCTTGAGTACATTGTATCGTAAAGAGTTACAAAGCCATTGGTAAATCAATGGTTATGGAAATCAAAACAACCCAAGTCTTTCGAGTTCAGCAAGCGTTCGATTCAATGTCAAGGTCGCAGCTAGTCTCACAGCCCGAGTCGTCCCCCCTCCTCAGGGGGCAGTGGCAGTTGACAAGCGCCCTCTGTTGGCGAGCAGTGCGCATGCGCGAGGGAGATGGCGGCGGATCAGCAATGCGGGCGGAGTCCGTCTGGTCATATTGTCTGCCCGAAGCGAGGGAATCGGCGCCGGAGTATCGGACTCTAGGTCTAGCTGTTGCACACCTTGAAGAAGATATACAGTTTTCATCATCTGGGTGTCTGTGTCCAGAATGGAGATGTAGAACCCGTCTCGAGTTTTCCCAGGAATCTTGTTCTGGTGAATTGTCACTCACCGGTCTACGTTTAGGTGGTACGATTGTGGAAATATGTGTATTGGAATCCAACTCATTCCAACTTGTACGGACAGAATCGATTACACGCTGCGGAGGTTCAGATACTTTCGAAATTGGCTCAGCAAACTTTACAGTATGTACAGGTCCTGCCAACCCTCCCTCCCCCGTATCACTTGTTTGGTAAGGGGGCATTTCATCCGGGAACGGTTCAAACCTGCGCTCACGCTCTTTCGAATTTCGCAATATTGAGCTTGGAAACGGTTTGTAGAAGTCGACAAGAGGAGCTACATTAGGTCTCGTGTTTTGATCAAAGGCCCATGAAAGTTTGTAAGGTGTGTTTTTTTCCATAAGCCCTGCATACTGGCCACTAGAATCTGCCTCACCTTTCCTGTGAAGCACGCATCTGTCATAAGATGCACAGGTCGTTATGTTGTCGTTGATCTGACTAAATTTATGAGCTTTGCCATCCATCTCGAGTGGCACTAAACGGTTGTAGACAGCACGGCCCCTGCAAGCTTCACACTTTGGGAGATCAGAGAGATCTTTGTTTACAATAGATACATTTGCACGATTACTTTGCATCGGGTTTCCAGTGTCTACAATATAATTTAAACCATCAAATAACTCTGAATATCGAAGTCCATGTCCGTCACCTAGAGTGTTACGAAAATGTTCGCTTTCGTTTTCTAGCCTTTCAGTTTGAGTGGTCGGAAGATCGAAATGAGTAGCGGTGCCCAGGGCTTGTTTGTGGAGACACCTGAACTGGCTCTTATGTGGCGAAGATTCGTTTTCTGAAACCATTGCATTACAATTATGGAATCGAGGCGACACATAGTTGTTGCTACTTTTAGATTTATTTACTTGGGCTGTAATCTGGCCTATCTTATCGCTATACTGACGAGATGTGTCATGGCAAAAACCAACAGGCGACGACGGCGGGGTTCGGGGTGTATTTAAGACAAACTCCTGAATGCCTGTAGCCTCGCGTGGAGGATCGTATCTTCCAATAACAGGATCATTGTATAAATTGTTATTTGCATTTACATGACTTGGCCAGTTGGAGTCCATCTGTGACACCATACTATCTATCTTTGAGGACGGTGCGTTTTCTGGAGTTTTCCCCGAGATGCAGGCCCTTTTATGTTTTTTCCGCGATAACGGCAGTCCTCTGTGTGATGGCTGCGAAGTTGACTCGTGTCTGGAGTGGTCATCAGAGGAAGGGCATCTTGAAAATGAAACTGGAAGCTGTGAATCTCGGGGCAGGTGGACATGGATTTCTCTAGGTGGATGGGAGCTCTTTTTATCCACAGAAATATTTTGAGCGTTAGAATCTTTTGAATGAGTTGCAAACGATTCTGAGCAAGGTTTTGAGGTTGGGCATTCTCTATGCGTGCAGGGAGGGTCAGCATTGTTCGATTTTTTCCTAGCGGAAATGGCTAAGTCTGCTACCTGTGGTCTAGGTGTTTGAGATGCCGACGTTAGTCGCTGTCTGGACGGTGACCTTTCATAGCGCACTTTGTGCTGATACAGCTGTGTGTACGTTGTTGGTTTTATCATTCGCGTTCTGGATCTACCGCTAGTCCTGCTAGAGGATCGCTGCCTGCGGAAGACCCCCGCGGCCGAGCTGCTTCTGCTTCTCTGTTTGGGTTTCTGTGCACCAACAAATTCGTCGTAAGCACGCCTGTACTTGGCCAGCTCTCTCAGGAGATGAGACCGATTTGTCACCAATCGAGGTATTTTGCTGTGGGGTCTAATTGGACTTTTGCACGGCCGCGCTGAATGGGCATACACCTTTGACAGAGATTTCCTAGTATTGGTAAATGTTTTCTTACTTTTATTTTGACATTTCTCTGAATTTTTGGACATAACGTTACGTAGTAATTTGCTAAGCATTTCACGTAGGTCACGCGAACTTTCCACATGGGAACAGAAGCTGTCCAGGCTAGCCACTTTCTCAGCATCTTCTCTCCCGCTTTCATCCCAATCTATTCTATGTTGCCGTGATTTTTTCCCCGAACATGTTCCTTGTTGTAAACCGCCGGTTTTCTTTTCTTCATCTTTAGGATTACAATTTGTTTTCGAATCATCTGGTTTTAAGCTTGAGCAAGAAGAGTCATTAGATTTACCCGTGCATTCATCGTTTTCCTCTTCACTCGAGTCTGACGTGAATTGATCACTGCAAGAACAATCTCTCTCCCGCCTGGACCAAGTCTGATACGCTGCCAGCACACTAGACCAGGATCGCTGACGGCGGTTGTTGTTGTTGCACGACCTGTCCTTGCTCACGGTGCACGCACTCGGCAAGGGCCTGGAGTTGACCGATTCAGTACCCCTTCTCTTACGGGGACTTGATTCTTCAACGCATTGCGATGGCTCTGTGTTTGTGGTATTATTCGGCTTTGATATTTCTCTTGCTTTACCACCTACCGTTCCGCTTTGACTGTATTGTTTCAGAGAAAGGCGTGGGAAACCATCATCATGTTTTGTACGTGGAGTAACTCCGTCGGGACACCCAGTGCTGGGAATTTGAGTGCCGCTTATAGCTATAGTTTCATCGCTGTGGGAGCGCGACTTGGAGTTGTTTCTGCATGTTCTCATATCTTTTGTAAACGCCGCTACAGCTCTCCACATTTCGTAGTCCTTCCTAGCTTGGCGTCCCTTTCTAGTGAGCGACCTGTCTTTATCGTGATCTTTGCTCTCACCATCAGCCGTGGGGTTGTCCCCGTCACAGAGCTTGCTCGCGCCACAGGAAGGAACTGCCTGGTTCACCGTGCCCCCATGTGAGAAGATGAACGTTTCTTCCCTCTTGGTTTTTGCATGTGGACCGGGCATTGGTTCTGCCTTTGGCAAGTTTGTTTGATTCCCTTGTTGATCACCAACTGGCAACGTCTCTGACGCCGCGCTCCCCCTATGAGCTACCGGTCTCGCGGCGTTAGTACCGCTCTTATTGGCAGACTTGGTACGTTGGTGTGGCCTGCGTAGCATCCCCACCGCCTTCTCCGCCTGGTCCATGTAGTCCTTTTGGATTTCTTTAACCTGCCAGGGGCATTTACAATAGTACAACATTGATTATTTGAAGATGCAATCATCATAAAGAATATCGGTAAAATATATTCGAAAAAAAAACAACAACTAATTAATTACATTTGATAGTTTTTTCCAATCTTTGTACTTGTTTGTTGATATTTTCTAGAAGAACATTAAAAGACTTGAACAAAACAAAGCAAACAAACTAAACGGATGTGTACAAAACACATGTAAATATGCCTAGGACTATTCACATGGTGAAATTTAATTTTAAAATAATTGTGACGATGGATATCGAAATGAAGGCGAAACACGGGGTTAGTGCGTAGACAACAGTTCGACGATCGAAATCCGCTCGAGCCTCCTCGCTCCGTCGCTGACAGTCTTAACTGTGAAGTTCAGGGTACCCTGCTTTGGGGTCCCATTGCCGTATATATTTTTTGAGGATAAGGAGACCTTAAAACTAAGACAGAGAGCTTCGCTTCCTACTAACAGATAAATGAAAAAAAAAACAATGAAACATGCAACCATTTTCAACAAGACTTTCTGTCCTTTCTGAATGTTACAGCTCTGCCAACACAAATTAAGGCGAGCACATCCAGTAGTGCTATAAGAAAAGTATAATAAAAACATACATTTAATAGTCTAAACTTTGTTGATCCAGACAATTTATGAGTGAATATTGTGCAGTGGCAAAGTTTTGGTTAACTTTAGCCCTCCAGGATTCATTTAGATTTCAAACTTTAAGATACTAACTTGGAAATAGAGCACAATTTTTTAATTTTTTGAAAAAGAATGACCACTTCACGGAACGATTTGAGACATCAGAAGCTTTTTCTTATATTTGTATCAAGTTCATTTAAGAAAGGATGTCAAATAGAGTTTTATCAGAAGGGGAATCTGGAATAACATTGGTCAAACCATGCATCCACAAACAGATTTACAAAAATGAATTTACAAATTAGAACGTATGGGATACGCATACAACTTAGCCGCGTTTTGTAAACTAACCGACCAAGTCCAACTGTGTGGTTCTGTCACCGCAAGGACTTTATTGACACCTAAAAATAATTGATCGATCGTAAAGAACAGATCCTTGAACATGTTATTTGATTTGTAAAGGGAAAACATTTCTGTCAGAACACACATCAGCTCTGTTCAATACTTCTCTACCTTTGTGAGGCACTAACAATAATTTACTGAAGAAACAAAGAGAAATATCAATTAGATGGTGAACGTGAATCTTTAGAAAACTCCACGACCTTTCATGCAGAGATCAATGAACAAAAAGAAATGCTTGACGAAGAATCCAAAAAATCATTTGAACTTCATTCGCGATCTTTAAATGATAAAGACCGCATACATGAAGGCACATAGAGCATTTATCAACTCGTGCCTTGTAAAACACCACAGCCCACAGTAGTTTGTTAAGACAACTTCCCTAAGCTTTGTTTAAGGTGGTAGGGGAAGGAGTAGATAGAGATAATGAGAGGAAGAAAATATTTGTGATAGGATGGGGTAGAGGTCGACTAAAACGGTGGAAGGAGCAGACGGA
Source organism: Elysia chlorotica (assembly GCA_003991915.1). Taxonomy (NCBI): domain Eukaryota; kingdom Metazoa; phylum Mollusca; class Gastropoda; family Plakobranchidae; genus Elysia; species Elysia chlorotica. The sequence continues at coordinate 546,615 of RQTK01000018.1, read as the reverse complement.
CACAGGCATGAGTAAGTTATCAAGTTTTCTGTTGTTTAGCATCTACAAACTGTTTGACAGTTACTGGCTAGAATAAAATAATGCAATAAAATTTACTTTATATGTACATCTTCAGGCGTAATATCATTCGACTGTACGGATAAATAGGTTTCTACAGTGTAAAGTGAATGCATACTTCCTTTTATTTTACAAGATAACATGAAACCCAAACAAGACCCAATTTGAAATAAAATTCAATTAATGGGTTAAAAAATCAATCCACTACCACTTTGACACTGACCTTATCTAGGCGTGTTTCTATGTCCACAAAGTTGAGTTTGAGCTTGGACATGGAGCCCTCTAGACTTTTGGCCCTCGCCTCGATCCTGTGCATGCGGCGCCACGAGGTGCCCAGGTTCTCCTGGCCACAGTCCCCCATGAGCGAGACGTGCTGGTCCTCCCACTGAGCCTCGCTGAGCGGGCGCGCTTCCTCCAGTACCCGCCTGGACGCGCGGAAAGTCTCGCCCTGGGCCTGTAGCTCACCGTGCTGGCCGGTATCTGCTTCATCCTCGCTGGAAGGAACGCTGCTCAAACTCTCATTACCGTGGTTCAACTTAAAATCGAAAGCGTGTTGATGCTTGCTTGTTGTGGCTTTTCCACAAGCTCGGCCATCAGGACCTCTGGTAAATGCGTTTTTTATTGGGAGCCCAGGTGGTTTTGGAGTCTTCTTTCTGAAACTAGAGTCCTCATTAGAGATTTCACTCCGAAGGGAAGGCGGAGGAGCAGGTGCTAATATACCGTCTCCGTCTTCCCCATTCTTGAAGTCGAGTGACTCCTTAAACTTTTTTGACCGCTGGCGGCGTGAAAATGCTTCCCTGGACCTCCCCTGGCGGAATCTTTCGGCAGGTGAGATATCGGATGATGTGCTAGACGACGTAGACGATGGGGACTTCTCTATGCGCTTGCGGGATCGAGAGCGACCGCAGCAAGATTTTGAGCGTGAGCTTTTGAGGCGCTTATCCCTGTTAGTGTTTTGAGAAGAGACACGGTCATGGTTTCTCAAAGATATGTGCAATGGTCTGCCTCGCTCAGCACAACCCTCATACGTACAATCCTCGCTACTGGAGCTGCTATTCAAAAGGTGTCCATCTCGCACCGGCTCGTCCACCATTTTTGCGGTGGGCTGACTACTGACCAAGCCGTCCCCGTACTTCACGCGATGGCCAGCTTTTGGCCAGGCTAGCTGAGAGTCGGCGTGGACCCACCTGTTGCCGCCCCGTTGGTGAGCCCACTCGGCACTGCTGTCCAGATATGAGCGATTGTTACTGCCATCTTTCTGTGGGCACAGAGCCCAGGCGCCTATTTCCGTGCCTCTGGTGTTCATAGCACTGACCTTACTGGCTGTGGCAGTCGCTCTTTGATACCTCAGGCTCCTCGAAGTGTTGACGTTAACATTTGACTCACGTTTACTACAAATTATCCCATTTTCATGAACATTATTTTCCTTCAACATGATGTCTATTTCATCAGCGACTCCTATTTGGTATTGCGTTGGTTGTTTCTGCTTACTTTTGTTCCCTATCAAAAGTGGACCACTCGTGACCTTTATTTCCTCTTTTGAATCCAAATCTTGTCTTTCTTTGACCTCCCTTAAATTTGCAAGCTTATTGGACCAGTTTTGGTTTTCTCTTTCAGCCTTTATATACTTGTGCCAAATCGTCTCAGGATACTTTCTGACCTTTCCTGTGATTACTTTCTTTTGGACTCTGTTGGATTTGTTACCCGGTTTAGTTACAGGTGGACATGTATTATTTATCTTTGGACCCGCAGGTGGTTTTTTCGCATTGCTCGTTCGTACCGATTTAGTTCCAGAATTGTAGAAAGGATAGCAGCTAGGTTTAACTTTAGACGCAACTTTAGGTTTATTATTTGCTCGGGGCAACGACAAAGATCTAGATCTAGGTTTCACATCAGATCGGCCCAGTCGGTACAGAAATCGAGGCAGCTTTCTTGTCCTCACAGTCGTCGTAGCCTTTACTGGATACTTTCTTGTTGCTGCTACTTGGTGTCCCCTTTACGTTGGCCTTCTGTGATCTAAAGCTGTCGATATTCTTTGATCCAACATTTTCAACATGTTCACTATGTTTATTTGACTCAAGGTAAATAGTAGAATAATTAGATCTAGATTCGTCAAAATCTCTTGCTGGCAGTTGCCATTCATTGTTTTCAAATTCTTGTAAACATTTGTGCAATTCGTTACCTCTTCGCCCCTCAGCACTATGATGCGCGTTTTTAGGACCGGTGCGTTTACTGCTGGGATTTATTATTTTCTTATTCTGGTGCGCATGAGATATACGCAAAGCTGGAATACCCTTCGCTGTGTGAGTTAGTATTGGGGAATGGATATTTCTGATTGTGTGTGTTATTTTTTTAGAATTGTTACTAGATAGGCCTTTATTTGCATTTGGTCTTATGTGTTGATCTCTTGATAAATCACCCGTGCGATCGCCAATGTGAGTGTCATGCCTTGGTGACGGAGAGTTCTCATATCTGGCATCCTCAAAGTACTCAGAATCACTTAATGCTGCTTTCGATTTGCTTTTGTTTAAGACGTGGAAACTTGCCACATTTTGTTGGATCTTGGACTCTTTGACCCTGGCGATAAGAGAATGGTTGGTGCTCTCGTCTTGAACCGAGTGGCTGGCGTCTACTGGGTCCGTGTCGTTAGTCGGAGTCTCGCTGCCACCGTTACTGTCCTGCCCGGCAGGGGACTCATCGCCTGATTCAGGCGTTTCATCCTCACCCAATTTCGTAACCACCTTTTTTAATTCAGCTGAGTTAATCTGCGATCCTCTGGACTCTCGTATCATGAGTTTTTTGGCCTCCTCGTCTAAGGGACCGTATATATTGACCTCGACGAGCGGACGACGGGCTTTGTCTACCCCCCGCCGACCGCGAATGTTAATTGTTTCAATCGGGTCATGATAACCGTAGTCTCCGCCCTCCGGGTCGCTGTCATCGAGTATGCCTGCCATGCAGCGCTCCTGGCTAGAGGTGTGCGCATTGTCATTCCCGCCATGCGACCTCTGTTCGGCCTCCCTCCGCTTCACCCAATCAACAGAACCTCGGCCGTTCTTTTCGGAAGGAATATTATCAACGGGGGAAAAACGATAGCTGTTATATTCCGCTGTTTGCGATTCACTATTTTTAGTCTGCTTGCGACCATTTATGGCTTTTTGATTCACGAAATTGCCATCTCCGGACGCAGGAAATTTAACAAATTGGTACTTTTGTTTGGAAGGTCCTTTTCTCTTTGGGACCTTGCCAGTTCTATAGTCGTTGTTGAGTGTCAAATCTGGACTTTGCTTTTTTAGCTCACTTTGATTATAAGGCTGGTCGTCCAAGCCTGAGTAACTCATATAATAGGGTGCCATAATAAACTGGGGGTCATATCGATATCCTCTGTTTGGGGAATTTAAAGATTTCAAGAGATATTTTTTACTCCTAGAACGTAGATTTCTAGGAAATTCAACAGAAGAACGTCTACTTTTTCTACCCAACCGTTTCCTAAAAACAGACTGACAGTTTCTAGTTTCGTCCAAGGGTTTTTTGCTTTGCTTGAATTTAGAATCGTATACCTTGGATCTCAGTATCTTCTCATACTCCACTGAAGCATCGGCAGAGACCGCACTCGCGCTGGGAGCGAGAACATACTCGTCATCATCGAGGAGCAGGTTGTCAAACTTGCACGTTGACTGCTTCCTGTTGGACTGCGTTCGTGGGATACGCTTTTTCTCTTTGACCGTCTTTATTCTTGGACTTGAAACTTCGTACTCATGACCCCAACTGCCTATAGAGGCAGTTTTAAAGTCTTCATCGTCGTCATTGTCGCTGAAACAATGCTCATCGCTACATCTAGAATGAGCCATAAAGAAATGTTGGCCATCGTCGCCACGGTCCGCCGAGTTGTGCCTGAAGCTCTCTTGATTCTTCAGGATATCGCTGAGCTTGTCCCCGTCCCAGGGTCTCCACAGAATGCAATCTTTGTCGAGCGGCATCGGCACGTCGGACTCGGGTGTTTCACGCCTGCCCGCCCTGCCCTGTCTCGGGGAATCCGTTGAAGAGGGCGGTGGGGAGTGGAAGGATACAATAAGTCTTGAGGGTCGCCCATGGTCGTCGCTGTCACTGTTCCCGTCTCCCGTCATTCTTGAACTCTTTTCTTCCTCTGGAACATGAACATATTCTCTTTGTTCCTGGCGGTGATCATTGCTTCCTTGTTCCTGGCGGTGATCATTGCTTCCTTTGCTCCCACACTCTTCAGCCCACCTTTCCTGCTTTTTTCTCATGAAGGAGTTCGGAGTTTCTGCATCGAAAGGTTTCTTACTTTTACTATCTGCTAATGCACGTACTTTTCTTTTACTGTATCCAAACGTTCCTCCCGATCTTGACATTCCTTCATCGTTATCGGGATGTGACAGTATCACACCCTTTGTTGGCTCGTTTAAAAATTCGTCTATTTTCTTCCCCGTAGATATCTCAAAAGTTTTATTATGTTTCCTCGGTCTCCCTTTCCGTGTTGACTCTGCGCTTTTACCCGACCCCTTTAGTATCAGTTTGTTCCATTTTTTGTCCCAGAAGCTATTGCCTTCCACTATTTTAATGGTTTTATAGATCGGAGATCGAAGGTTTCTCAAATCGTCAGGCTGCTGACTCGTGTGGGACTGATTCTCGCTTCTCTCCTGCTCCTCACTTTGATATTTTCTAAGAACATCTCTTTCGTTACTTCCGCGTTTGTTTTCCCAGTCCAACACTTTAAGAAAGCTGCTCTTATAGCTGCCTGACTTTCGTGCGGGCGACTGGTCCTTTCCGGTTTGGTCCGTTTCCACCTCGGTGTTCACATGATAGAATCCAAAGTCGTCTTTCTGAACAAACTGGCCCTGACCGAGAATAACGGACGCCTTGCTCGAGAATGGCTCACCGACCCCATATTTCCGCAAGAGGCGTGTTGTGTCCGACAAGGTCTCCGTGCTTAGCGTGCGCGCTACAGCGCCCCTGCTTGGTGACGCTCGCATGGGGCTGCTGGAGGACTTCCTGCTACCCAGTCCACCTCTAGCGCTCGTCGCCTCATGGATTACGTCACGAGCTGCAGACCTCCCCCTGCCGACCTCCTCATATCTGTAACTGTCAGCTGGTCTGACATCTCGATGCAATATATCTTCTATGTTTCTCCTTAAATTCTCTGAAATAAAACTTGTATTCCGTTCTGATTCTCTTCTAACTGTACTTGGTTTGCTGGAATTCGAACTCCTTGACTTCTCTTTTTCCTCTCTGTCTTTGTTATTACAAGATCGATCCCCATTTTCCTCCCCTGACATCATATTATCTTTATCAATTTCTGCTGTTGCGGAACTGTTATCGCAGTCACATAAAACTGTTTTCTCTTTCCGTTTTCCCTGATTGCGACTGGCACGAGACGAGTGGCGACGGTCCGTTTGTTCATTCTCCAGCAGTAGCTCCGGCTTGTTGCGCGAGCATCTCTCTTTCGCTTTACAAGCCTTGGCAGTACCGGCACTAGCAGAGTCTGAGAAACCTCTGGTACGGAGTGTCTTAGAGCCCGGGTCGGTACACAATACAGACCTAAAGTGATCAGTAATGGTTTCTTCAGGCACATCTTCTTCTGTGAGATTTCTCTGGAACTCACCACACTTGGCGGCTGCATCCACAGATTTAGACCTACGCCGTCGTGTCGGAGCTTTACGCCTATATGGTGACTCTCTAGAATTTTTTGTGCCAAACTTGCCATGGTTTTGTTTCCTATTTTTGGCATTGTTCACCCAGAAGCAGCCCCGTGAAGTCCTGCCAACGTTCTCCTCCCTCGTCTCCCTTATGCATTCTGTCTGCGAAGAACCAGTGCGTACTTTAGGCTTTGGCGAGAGCTGAGATTCTCCTGGTGATGCAAGGTCCGAAACACGTAAAGGACGCATGCTATCTTCCCGCGCGGTTCTTTCAAAACTTTCCTCTCTAACATATTGCATTTGGTCCCTTTTAGATTTTCGTTTTTGTCCACAGTCAATATATTTTTCGACATAAGAAATCAGATTGGGATTCTCTTCATTTCTTACGGCATCATCACCATCGCTATCCCTGTCACAGCAGTCAAGGTCATCGCTGCTTCCACTGGACGGCACGTAGTTCCCGAACCACCAGTTCACCTTAGGGGAGCCCACGTACGGGTACCTCTTGCACTCCGTCTCAGAGTCTGAGCTCTCCGCCTCGCACGCTGTGCTTGTGTGCAGCTTTGGGCACGGCTGGTTCTGGTTGTTTATCTTGCAGGTCCAGCGTCTAGGCTTTGGCTTGACCGGCTTTTTACCGCCTGCGACTGCTCGCATCTTGTCCTTGACAGCCGCGCGCCAGCGGTTAGCCAGGTCGATGCAGGCCTCGCATGTACACCTACTCGGGGCGTGGGTCAAAAGTTGGAGACACAAGAAAAAATTGTGAGGCAACAAGGGTGAATAGGGCGGAAATCGCTAATAATTGTTTCTCATCATACCGACGCTTTCCTACTGAGAGGTGAAGAGCCTCCACAGTGTCATACCTGCCACTGTCAATTAACCATAATTATTATTCTGGTAAACTGTCCACTTTTTCACCGATATATGTACCTGGCTTCAAAGCCACTGGAGAGCAGATTTACTTATGCAGGAACTCACTCAGCGAATATTGAGGTTTCTAAAGAATATTGATATGTATAATAAAGTTTAACTGTTATGGTCTCACACATTGATCTTTCACATTGCTGTTCATGCATTTCACTTTCAACCACTCTTTTTATGCACAATTCTTATACTTTTACCACTCAGAGAGATAAAGGAGCCACCGCTTGTCACTAGTGTAATGTATTAACTGTCTTAGGACATCATTGGCACAATACAGCCGTTACTATGCTGGCGTTCCATGAAAACAAACACGCTCACTCATTCTAAATATGATATAGTTAAAACCTTTTCACCTGCTGCAATTACATTTTTTGCTTCATAACACACAGTAGATAACTAAAAAAAATCCAAACTCTGACGTGTGCCTGCACACATGCATGTTTGCAAAGACATATGACGTGAACATAATAATCATTGTTTTGGTATTGTTATTTTTACTCTTACTAGATTTAATATGCAGCTTTCACTACTTTTACTGTTCACCGCTCGCATTATTACTCTAAGCTTGTTCATGGAGAGAAACGCTTGTTTAAAGTAAATTCTAAATACGGTGGGCAATGCAACTATAGAGTTCAATTCAAAGCGAAGGATTATATGGTCGGCTGTCTCAGGACTTCCATTACATCGAGTATATCCCGCTCTGGGACCCGGCACCGTACTACTCTCTTGAAACTAACTAAACGTTAAACTAGGTACATTATTTTTCTTAAAACACCAACGCATACATTCATTAAAAAGTTTGTCCTGTTTTGATTGGCTCAGATGGTACACTTTGGTAGAAGCTACAAGAAAAACATTTTAATTATTAAAAAAAAAGAACTTTTACAAAAATATCGATGACCTACTGGGTAAAAGAGGTAGAGCCATGGGCTTCTATTCGAAAGGGTCCTAGTTTCGATCGGGCAAATATATGTGTCGGGCTTTGTGCTCCATTTAGTTGGTCAGTGTCAGTATATTGTGAGCCGCTCTCTATGTCCGTGAAGAAGGGAGTAAATTTGCTTGACGTTAGAACTGGGACCCGTTCGTGATGTGGAATAATTGTTGAGGTTGGACGTCAAGTAATCAAATGGCGAAAGTACACCCTATTGTGTGGGGGCGCGGGAGCCCTGGGGTAGAACAACAGATTCCGACTCATGGGGAGGGGGGTTATGGTTCGAGCCCCACTCTGGCGACTTCGATCAATCTATTGGCTGACACAGAGACATGATATCCCCGCACTGTATTGGTGTAACAGCACGTAAACTTTTCAGACGTTAATCTTGGGCCCCGCCGACAAAATCGCCTATTAAATGCTGACGTCGGAAGTTAAACAACACAACAGACAGACGAACGTACCTCATATGGTTAAGAATATGTGCCTCACAGCTGTTAGGCGGACGTAGATCTTCCAACGGGCAGTCCCTATGGGCAGTCCTCTCTCTGGTTTCTCGGAAGTTGCAGCATCGGTCAGGTTTTCTCGGCGACAGCGACCTGGCCGTCCTCCGGCACTCCTTCCACTCTCCGTCCCTCTCCATGCGGACACACACCCAGCCCTGGTCTGTGGCTCTGCATCTTATGACTGGTACCGACCCAAACGGAGAACTGCCTGGCTGGGGGCAGGTCCTGCACGCAGTACATTGGAATCAAAGTTTTATCACAGCTTTTTATGTTAGATAATCACTGCTTTATAAGTTTTAACCTGCTTTATCAGTTTTATAACTGCTTTGAAGGTTTTAACACTGCTCTATAAACGTTATCGTTGTTTATTTTAAAAGAATGTGTTAGGTGGCGATTTTATATCTCTTAGTTCAATTTCTCAACACCGTAGAGGGCCAAGTAGCCCTAGGGTAGAACATCGGCTTTCGACTCATAAAATTCGTGGATCGAGCCCCTATCAGTTTAATGTGACCGCCCTGGAGACTACAAGTTAATCAGGTTAATCGCCACATTGCCTCGTTTGGCAGCACGTA
>RQTK01000018.1:515642-527040 GCA_003991915.1 Elysia chlorotica | reverse complement strand
CCAAAGACGATGTTCCCCAGCAGCTCGGCAGTCACCTACTGGCAGATCGAGCTTCAAGACGGACCCATTGCTGGTAAGAGAGCTTCATCTGTATGTTTTAGCATTAAACCAGAGACTATACATTTAGTGAGACGCAGCACAAAAAGTGCTCACAATGCCATTGATACGGAAAGCTAGCGTGACGCGTGTTCTCTCTCTCTCTCTCTCTCTCTCTCTCTCTCTCTCTCTCTCTCTCTCTCTCTCTGTCTTTCTATATCATGTCTGTATCTATCTCGCTCCCTCCCCCTCCCTCTCTCTCTCTCTCTCTCTCTCTCTCTCTCTCTTTCTCTCTTTCTCTCTCTCTCTGTCCTCTCTCTCTCTCTCGTTCTCTCTCTCTCTCTCTCTCTCTCTCTCTCTCTCTCTCTCTCTCTCTCTCTCTCTCTCTCTCTCTCTCTCCCTGTGTATTACATATATATGTATATATCGTGATTTAGGCGGTGACAAGAGTCCAGATCTCCCCGCCCTGTTTCGTCTGTCGTAGCACATAAAACTATCAGACGTTAGTCTCGATGCTCGTCCACTGTATACCCTATATTGTGCTAACGTTGCACGTTAAACAACAATACAAACATTCGAGGGCTGTGCTGTGTTAGCCTCTGTGCAAATCCCGTGTCGTAATTCTCAAAGTTTTGCGTGTCCTATGCTCCTAGGCGGCGTGCTCAAATGGCAGCAGCAATGTCGGATCATACACATGTGCACGCGCAAGTACCTGGCCATTGACGAGAAGGAGCAGGTGACCTTGACCTCAAACTATCTTGACCCTCGCACGGTTTTCCGGCTTCACGCCGTCATCCGGGTAAGTAGTGGAAGTTTCAATCACATCATTTTAACGTAGTGCATAATAAAAACATTAATAATACTTTGCTTTAACATTCACGTTTACTTTACCCATTATCATTCATTTGACAATCGCAATGGTTAACCTTGGATTATTATGGAGGATTAAGTCTAACCTTTGATATTAAAATAACACAATAATTCTTGGGGATTCAATTTGCAGTACTTAACTAACATAAAATACCGTAATTGAATTTTCGTTTATTCCTATTTTTTCTGCTTTTTTAAAATTATAACCAAAGGCGTTTTTAGGCCTATTTGTAATAAGACAGTTCATAATTTTTAGCTTGGGGTTAATATCGAATGAAATATGAAAAGATTTCATAATAAAACAGTAGTTTTCTCATAAAAAACAACAACTAACCAACATTATTATTGCGATTACCAAATGTCCCTAGATACCGTGAATAACATTCATTTAGTAATATCTCTAATACTATGATATAATAATTATTATCGTGAAATAAGTATTTTCTAAAAAAAATGAACGAAAAAGCTAATTATTAAACTCAGATAAAAAACAAAAACACTAATTCGTATGCAATTTAATGAAAAACAATAATTTTTTAACATGTCAGTTAGATATAATCCTTTTTGTGTTTCATTGACTGTGAAACTCGAATTGCCACGTCTCATACACATTGTCGCAGCACTATGTATGAACTTGAAATACTAATAACTTACACATGAATGCATTTCCTATGCGGCAGTTACTTGTAAGTATTACACAAACTTGTCATCGTTAAATCATCCTGCATTTTTTTTCTTTTCACGTTTTGATTTAGACGTATTTACGTTACACCTTAAATACTCAGCCTCTGTACAGTACTGGTGCCCGTTTCGTGAAATTTCAATTTTTTCCGAGGCTATCATGACATTATAGCTCATATCGTCATTGGGCTGGCAGGGTGGTTAGCTCGAAGATATTTGCCATCTTGACATTCGGCTATCAATGTGTTGTGTGTGTGTTTTTTTTTTTAGATCAGTATCTATCTACCGGTGAGGGCAAAATTGAAATGCGCCGAACTGTTTCCAATTAACTCAAGAAAAAGACTAGTACAATTAGTTGGACAACCGACACTTGAATTAGTCCATTATTAAATTATATTATAATCTATTTGTAGTAACACTTGGATTTCTTTTTTTAAATTATATTAATCGATTCATTGCATAAGTCGACGTGTTAAAATGTGTCCGTTGGACATCGGCATATTAAAAGCAGTGTTTCGATAATATTATTTGACAGAGAGAATGGACGCTTGCGTGAATCCAATTTCTTGTAGGTATAATCTGTTCTGTCAACTGAACCAGACACGAAGATAAACAAATTATTATAGACAACAATGCGTAATAAAAAGCGTACAAATAGGGTGACAGATCATGGTGTAACTTTCTGTGTCAGTGAGTTCTCATATCTTTTTTCTCAACTTTCAGATCAACGAGTTCTTCCTTGTAAGGAAATAATTATATGGAATGTTCGAACCAACTTTTAAAAAACTCTAGTTGTTTAGAAAATAGCTTTCTTATTGCAGTTCTTGTTTTCTTCTAATTCTAACGAGGGGCTTCGGTCTGAATAAATCATGTCGGCGTGATCTATCATAAACATTGATTGTGGACTTCGTTTTTCCAAAAGATTCTATGACTCAATAGAAGGCTTAAAAGTTTCATGTAGTGTGCGTGTAGTAATACATGTTTTCCTCTGTGCCTCCTCCGGTAAATTTTCCTCACCGATGAAGAATAGATTTTAATAGAACTTCCTGGTGATTTTTCTCCCGTGTTTTCCTTATGAAGTTGGCACTAATTTTTTACACCTTTTGTTATTTATTCTGAATCATAAAATATCCTTCTTTAATTGTTATTTTAATAATACCAAAACACCTCTAATAAGGTAAAATACACCTCTTTTTTATTATTGATAATAATAAAACACACTGCTTTATGTTTTAATAATGTTGCAACACACCACTTTACTTAAAAATAGTATTAAAATTCATCTCATTGAAATGTAATGTGGACATAAAACACGCCTATTTATTAATTACTTCCACGGAAACACGAGTAATTTCTTTATTTATAGTATGAAAACATAACTCTTTATTTAATAAAATTATTACAACGCTCTTTTTAGTTTTTGAAATATGTTTTATCGAAAACGTTCTTTCTGTGAAGTGTGTTTGGTATTCAAGTTGGTCCCAAATGTACTGATTTATGTTTTATTGTATAAGTATTGTGGATTGACCGTTTGCTGTTTTTGCATGCCGTGAACTTTGTTTTGATATGTTACGATAAACTGGATTTATTCATGGATGATATGAAATAAAATATAAACACTCCTCATTCAATATTAGCTACACTAAGGGAAGATCAAGAGATTATATGTCTAATATAGAAATGATCAGTTAATGTTAAAAACCCTTTGATGACTTTGCGTAGTGCAAAAGCTAAGAGAAAAAGTTCATTTTATCGCTTTGTCGTAATTGTAAAATTTTCAGCAACAATAACGTACTATGATATAGATTAACTCTAGATGGTCCTGAATACAATAAATTAAAAATGATTCAAGTAAAATTTAGAGTTTGATCAAATGAGAAGTCGAGCGCTATTCTTTAGTTTAAAAAAAACTATTTGATTAGTGTATTGGCATTTTAAGTATTTAGATAATGGCTCTTCAATGTGGTAGTTGATTAAATAGTTAAAACTGTATAGGATAATTACAGGGGGTCTAAGGCTTGTTTGTACTGTTACAAAGTGTTTATAGGATCCATAGCTGGTGTTCTAAGCTTAGAGCATTACCATCGTTACCCTTCTTTCTGTGATTTGTACGTTACATCCTAGTATACTCAAAACGCTTTATGAACGCTTTATTCGGTACAATTCTTTGAACAGTATTTTGCTCTTCTACTATTTTCTAGCTTTCACAATGTCTAAGAGAGTAGAGTCGTTTCTGTCCTTCTTTTAAAAAAAAATTGTTTTAATTAAATTCTTAGCTTAAATGAAGTTTATTGTTAATGATATCCTCTAAAATGTTCAGCTTGCAAACAATATTATGTAATATAAAACTAAGCGCACCTAGAGAGTTTAAAAACCGTGCGTGTATGAATCTTAATCACTTTGGCATTATTTAAATTACCAGTTTTTTTCCATGACCTCGGTAGAAGTCACAACATCGTTTGTATAGAGAGAAATTCCGGCTTGTGAGATACAATTCTTTTACCAGCATATACTTTCTATAAACTGTTTTACCATGAAAATGTGTGTAAATAGTATGTTGTCATCATCATCATTATTATTATTATTATTATTATTATTATTATTATTATTATTATTATTATTATTATTATTATTATTATTATTATTATTATTATTATTATTATTATTAATATTTTCATTTCCTACCTTTGCATTTCATAGGACAGCGACGACATCCCATTTGAAAGCTACGCTAGAATTGAACACGTTGTCTCCGGCAACTGGTTGCATGCTCTATCTGGTATGTCGCCCAACTCAATACCCCATTTCAACGTTTAAACAGATTATACTGAATGTGAAGATATTTCGTATGTTGTTTGTTTAATATAAAAACTGTTTTTGCTTGCCTTTTTAAGTCGGAATCAACATGTTAGTTAAGGGCAAAGAGATCGAATGAAATCTCATTTATAGAATGCGGCATAAACATTTTTATAGACTTTTAAAAAATCATTTAAAATGTGTCATAATATGGCGACATATATGCCATTGAAAAAATATGAGTGGAGTACATCATTGTTGGTCCTGGATTCATCACATTGGTGAGAGGCTTAGAGTAGAGATTGCGAGGATATGCCGCGTGACACAGGGCACACTAATGTCCCAAGTTGGTGTGTGTGTGTAGAGGGAATACACCTGGGGTAGGACATCGGATTTCGAAGCAGGTCGTCCGTGGTTCGGACCCCGCTTTATCAACCCGTCTCCTATTGGTTTGGTCAGAGTGAGTTTTAGATCAGATAAGATGCGATAAGATAAACTGTATTGATCCACAAGGGAAATATATCTTGGATTAACAGTATACTGAACAATCAGGTCTTGTGGCCCTAAAACCCACAATGATCTACTTCGTTGTTTTAAGCATAGCATTTACTTTTGGAAGCTTTCGTCAAAGAGGCAGAAGGTGTCTCACTCTTTATTATTTCATAAGTACCCAAAAAGGATCCTATATGACGAAGGGCCGCAATACTTGTACATGTTACGTGCTGCCACACAGTGACAGAGTGGTGATACAACGCAATACTTGTACATGTTACGTGCTGCCACACAGTGACAGAGTGGTGATACAACGCAATACTTGTACATGTTACGTGCTGCCACACAGTGACAGAGTGGTGATACAACGCAATACTTGTACATGTTACGTGCTGCCACACAGTGACAGAGTGGTGATACAACGCAATACTTGTACATGTTACGTGCTGCCACACAGTGACAGAGTGGTGATACAACGCAATACTTGTACATGTTACGTGCTGCCACACAGTGACAGAGTGGTGATACAACGCAATACTTGTACATGTTACGTGCTGCCACACAGTGACAGAGTGGTGATACAACGCAATACTTGTACATGTTACGTGCTGCCACACAGTGACAGAGTGGTGATACAACGCAATACTTGTACATTTTACTTGGGGATACCAGGACTTCTGTCACATACAGTCACATTGAACTGACAGTCAGCTGCCAACCAGTACAGACCAAATCCGACAAATAAATTTGTGCTCTACCACTTGAGGAAGCGTGTCCATAACATGAGAGCCATTGCCCGATATATGTTAAGTTTATATTAGGAATGCGTGAGTAGATTGGCGCTAAAATTGACTGTACGGATTATGAAAACTATTGTGCAGATTTTGAAAACATAAACAGATTGTTATGATTATGAAAATATTAATAAACTATTCGGATTGAGAAGATGTAATTATATTGTAATGATTGTACTGAAGGAAAAAAATCATTGAATCCAACACTAACTGTACTTTGCAAGATTAAGGCATAAAGAAGAAAGGGACCAATTGGTTATCATAACATTATTTTTTATGTAAGATTATGTTTGCAATGTGCGGCTGTATTCCCTATCCTAATGCACCAGTGTGTATCTTGGTTGCCAGATGACTACAAGAAGAAGAGTGAGACCGACAACGCCCGCGGCGACGACAACTCTATGGGAGGATTGAAGTACAGCACTGCGCAGCTACGGAAGGTGAGGCTGCATATCTGGAACTATCCCTTGGACTATTTCACATTTGACAGTAATGAGGGAGTAGAGAAAATGAAGGAAATTGGGAGATTTAAAGAAGGAAAATAAAATAAAAACAGTTATAAGAAAAACTGGAAAAATAGATAAATATATAGATCTAGATCCATTAAAAAAGGCAGGGGAGCAGGCAGTTAGAAAGCAATACTGGCAAATAGACAATGCAAGATTACTGCCGTAAAATTTAGCTTTGTTAATGTGGAGTACACATCGAAGCTTCCTTTTGTTGTTCTTTTTTATTTCTACTACAGAAGTCATTTATATCGAGAAGAACCTTACTATGCTTATTGTGAACAGGCACCTTATTGATTGAAGTAAATATTACGTTTGTGTGGAGTTTTTTCATCATTTTATCGTATGGGGATTATAAAACGTTTTGTGGTACGTCCAAAAGTAATCAGCTAGTCTATATCGGGGTCGAGTCTGAAGACTAAAGACTGACAATTTGACGTGGCACGCAGACAAAGAGCGGGAATTCCATGACTCCTGTCACAGCCCATCACATTATACTTACACTGATTCAACCTAAGGGGGCGTAACCACACAAATACATTTTCCCGATCTGGGTATAGAACTGGATATATCTCGAATAGAAGCCATTAGTTTAAGCAACGCGTAGAACTTTTAGCAGGAAAATAACCCGTAAACCTTTATTTTATTTAACTATCGTTATGGCTCTATGGATGTCTATATATCAGCGATAACTTGACTGTCTCACATACCTCCCCACACCACTCCCCTCTGGAAACACCAGAAAGAATTTATTCACGCAAAAGGACGTACTATCAACGTAGGTTCTCGGTGTTAGATATTGTTGCATTTTGCCCATCCTTTTATGTGAATGGATTTTAAAAGAAATTCAGTTCTGTTCATGTTGGTATTATATTCATATATATTCGTTTTGATGTTATGAATTATGTTTGCTTGTACAGTATAAGAGTTTCATTCAGTGCAGATACGTTGTAAACGTTGACAATTGCTACCTGGTTCTAACACCATCTCTACCAACCCTACCCAGCCATCTTTGCGTACTAGTTGACCAAATAATCGTCAGAACATACATACAGCTATGCTTTATAATGTGCATTTATCAGATCTAAATCATCCTCTCAGCTTTGTCAAACAGGAAGCTGTTGCAGGAATTTATAAATGCTAATAGTTAACTTTTGACACCAATGAGAATTGACAATTATTGCATATTGACATTCACACACTCCTCAGTAGTTACATTTTAACATAACGTAATTAAAAAGTGACATGTGTTAATTTTGTCGATTTTCTGTCAGATAAATAACACGTAAATTAAATGTTTTTCTTGTTGTTTTTTTTCCTTACGCTTTAGGAATCCACAAAAACCTCTGAAATAATTTTTTCAATAATGTTACACGTATATCTGACTTTGATTTTAAATGTTCCCACTACTTTGCCTAAAAAAACTTAAGGTAGTAAGTTGCAACAGACTACCACCGTCTACGATACTATACGGGCTAAGTGTAATTATACTAAAGATAGCCCTTCGTCTAAGTTGTACATACTACCCTAAGCATTTCTGTTGGTGTGCATGCTTTCCTGCCCTATAATTGTCGTACCATTTTAGCCAGCTGAATTTGTAATGATTTTAGAGTAATTTACAAGTCATGTTTCTTCCATTGTTTTATGTTCAAAAATATGTTATAATTTGGCTCTTTCTGTTTTTTTAAATGCCAATCGATTACTACACAACATAATTAGTTATACATTTTCAAAGCCACGGATTTTTCAGTGCTGTCTTTTTATTTTAAATCTATAATATCCTCATACACATGGTATGATCCAAGTTGGTTACAATTTATTTTAATTTGTCTCTCCATTATTAATTTGAATGTTCAAAGATGTCGCACGCTATGTCTACCTCAAGTGCAGAGGTTAAGAATAAGTTTAATGTCAAAGTGGATTTAAATTATTTATGTCTATAAATTACCTATATATTTTAATTCATCCTATCATGGTTGCGTAGAGATTTTCTTCATAATGTTAAATCTTTTCACAAAGATCGGCGCTAGTTTTCCTCCATATCATTGTGTACTAAGTTGCCGTAATAAAAACATTGATAGGGATTTTGTTGTTGTTGTGATACTGTTCAGACTGTCTGTGTATTTTATGCGCGGTTTCCCATTGCTTTTCCCCCATTCTTTTTTTGTACACACAAGTATGTCATATCTTGATGTACTTTAGCAATACTAATAATAACCCCCAACGTTAGTTTATTACTGTAAATGTTGACATTTTTTCATTCCTTTTGTGTGTACTAAAATTTTATATTTCGCTCATGTTTAAAAAAATATATTTTAACAAGTTTTAACGATGATATGTTTTCTTTTATTGTAAAATTTACCTTATGATGCAAAGAGTAGTTCTGTTGCTGCAGTTGCTTCAACTGCTGCTGCTGCTGCTACTACTAAGAACAACACTAATATCTACAATTTGATGTACTACTACTACTACTACTACTACTACTACTACTACTACTACTACTACTACTACTACTACTACTACTACTACTACTACTACTACTACTACTACTACTACTACTACTACTACTACTACTACTACTACTACTACTACTACTACTACTACTACTACTACTACTACTACTAAAAATTAAAGTGCTCAATATAGATTAACATCAATTTTCTTTTAGATTTAGAGTCCAGTTAAACTTTTAGGTTCATTTTGTTTAAATTAAAAAAAATCATCGGACAAAAATCTATGTCTATTATTCTCGTTATATAAGCTTACTAAAATGGCTGTAACGAAAGCACACAAATACTTTCGGAGGATAACTCTTAAAATTGGTATATCGTCTATCTTGCTAACTGTCCTTGCATCCTCAGATCGGGTCTATCAAAGAGAAGCAGTACGACGACGCCTTCACTGTGCAAATGGTGGACCCGGACCTTGTAGAGATATTCAACTACATGGCTGGCATGGTGCCCTTCATACAGAAACTGGTTGCTGATGTAAGTAGTGGGGGCTGCTGGACATGGACTGCTAGATAGTTAGAGAGATAAATAGACGGATGGATAGAGGGATGGTCGGTTGGATATATGGATAGATAGATAGATAGATAGATAGATAGATAGATAGATAGATAGATAGATAGATAGATAGATAGATAGATAGATAGATAGATAGATAGATACACAAATAGATAGACAGATAGATTAGTAATATGGATAGATGGATGGATGGATAGATAGATCAACCGATGGATGAGTGGATATTGGAAGGAAGACTGAACATGACAGAGAAAGACAGGGGCAGTGAGAACAATGGGTTGGAGCAGAAT
Source organism: Elysia chlorotica (assembly GCA_003991915.1). Classification (NCBI taxonomy): domain Eukaryota; kingdom Metazoa; phylum Mollusca; class Gastropoda; family Plakobranchidae; genus Elysia; species Elysia chlorotica. The sequence continues at coordinate 517,549 of RQTK01000018.1, read as the reverse complement.
GGGAGTGAAGTGTCAGTTTTACTTCTTAGCATGGTACCTTATTTTGTTACTAAATTTTGAATGAGCACTCATTGTGTTGATTATTTGCAGAAAAAAGATGGAGTCACCCTTAATGCCAAAATGGGCCATGATGTCATAACGGTGAGTTTCTTTATTTATTCGTACTGAAGTAAACTAATGAATTTACTTCACAAAATATTATGTATTTTTATTCGATTTTCGGAAAGCACCACTTTCAATTTATAAGCGCTCTTGGCTAGCTAACACTATCATGCTTGACTTGAAATTAACATTGCAACCTCAAAGATGAATTGTTTAGGCGCCGAGCCAGGATTGATACTGTCCATACTAATCCATAGTCAACTTACTAAGTACGTTGGTAAGTTGTTTTCCTCATGCTCACCGTCAGAATCGAGACGATCTCGCGGGCGGGGTTTCAGCTTAACCTTGTCATGGCTTTTATAACACATGACCCATTCTTAATGTTTTTAAATTTCTAGAAATCGCACGTGTGCTAATAATTATACGACATTCAAATTATATCTTAAATATAATGCTTCTTTGCTACAAAGATATTATACAGTAACTTTTAGTATCTTTATGATTTAAAATTAAGCAGTGGTTGCTCCGTTTCCGGTGGTGATTATTACTTAGTTTTTCCGTATTTTTAAACTTTTTTTTTCACCATTGCAGGCCTTAAAAGAAATGGAAGCATTTATGATTGTGAACAGTGTCCCATCCAAAAACAGACAGAAGCTAATGCGGAACCTGAGGGTAAGTTGTAAAAAGTTGTTCTAAGGCTAGGAAAAATCAACCTTTGTAAGGCTACGGAGAAGCTGTCTTCGAGTGTAAAGGCCTTCCTTGTAATAGAACTTTAACATCACGACTCAGTCTCATGTCCCCCCTCACAACCTGGTAATTTAAAGTGATGCTAAAATGCATTATTAGGGAATAAGATAAGATAAGATGAAATAAGCCTTTTTTATCCAATAGGGAAATTTTCCTTGGTCGTACAATAATACATTTGATTCAATATCACATTACCAGTTGTACATGTGTGAGATAATAATGATAATGATAATAATAATAATGATGATAAAAAAAAATAAGCGTTTTACATTCACACGTAAAACTATTGGAATTGTACACTGCCAAACATACATAATTCTTATTTAAAGACACATACCTCTTCACGCATATACAAGAATACACATAAAAATGCATACAAACACAAGTTCTTTACGTGTGGCGTTGAGTTGAGTTGGATACCAAAACTTGTCTCAGCTGGTCACATTAGACTGTCAGTGAGCCAACCAGTAGGGCACGAATTATGAGATGTTTTCCCAACTGTAGGATTAAATCGAAACTCCCAAACAGAAGCCTTACGATCACCCTCTTAGAATCAGGTTAAAAATCACCTGTTTTACTTAGTTCGCTGGGTATAAAAACCACAGTCTAATTAACTAAAACAGTAAACCTAAGCCAAAGAAAATTATTGAGGAAGTACAAGAGATCCATAAAGATATATTTTGGAAGATAGTCACATTTTGTTTGAAATTGAAGTAACATAATTGTTTGACTTCTATGAGGTTGCTTCCTTTGACCGCATAACAATTACGGATCATAGTGGTAGGAGCAGTGGAAATTAAAGAAGACTCGAATTGTAGAGAAACACAAGCTCACATACCACTAGTGCAATGTGTACATGAAGATAACTCAATGCCCAGTTCCGCTGTCCTTTGAATTAATAATACATTTACACCTCTAGCCATCGAAAATTGTTTTGAAAACTCAATTAAAAATATGTGTTGTGCTCAACTTCATTCCCATCCCTCTCCATCTATCTCACTATCTCTCTTCAACACCCCCCCTCATCCATAACAACTTCTCCTGTCACCGTGCCACCC
>RQTK01000018.1:495595-511474 GCA_003991915.1 Elysia chlorotica | reverse complement strand
AATAATTGTTATTATTTTTTAAATTACTCAAGATGTCTATTTTCACATCTACTAAAAAAAAACCTGTACCATTATGATCACCAAACAAATGAAATTCCATGAGAAATCCCTATCCACCTTGGTTACATTGGCCAATGATCCAGGGTTAATCAACCGTAACCCTTCGCAGGCAATAATATTTGCTTAGATTATGGGACATAGGCCTACTTGATTTTAGCCGGTGTTTTATTGCTACACACTTTAAAAAATACCTCTAGGGGCAGAATGCACAAACAAGACGTAGCTTACGTCTCATCGTAACAATATTAGAATAAGAAGGCTTACGACGTGACATCATGTTTGTGCATTTTTTACCCCATATGCAAAATGTTACTTGATTATAAACTCAGTTGTCCCATATTTTTGTTTAAAGATCTAGAGAGTCTAGTTTTAAATTTTTTCATTTTTTAAATGGATAAAAATCTGAACAAATCCTGATATTTCTGCCTTAAAAGCTTAGTAATAAATAAATGCTGTAATAGAAGTTTCTACAAGGAAAACTTTTGTTAGCCAGTATTTTTTCTAGCATCGTTTATTACAGCAGTTTAGATTGCTCTGAACTTTTTTTCAATTAAAGATGGAAACGATTGAGAAACGGCGAAAAGCCCACCGTGACGTTAGAAAGGCGGTGAGCCTCTGTGTTAGCAGTGTGTTGTTACAGCACCTGGTTACTAACTCGTGAAGGTTTCTATGCATCAACTACTGACAAATAAAGATGTTCTTAATCGAGAATTAATCTCCTGAAGTACTTTAATTATAGCTGCTTACCAACCTTTTGAAGCCGATAAAACTGTTATACCTTAGTCGATTTATGTGCTCTTAAGGTATCGTTTTATGGGCCTAAAGATATAAAAACATATTAAGATTTAGATCAGATTCGTCGACAGCTAAGATCATGATCTACATTTAGAATATGGAGTCTAAAGTGGAGATATTTAAGCTCAATAGATATTTTGAATAAATTTGGATCTAGATAAGATATTCTGATCTAGATATACACCACGTTTCTTTTATATATATGAACCAGTTAAGTTTCAGTTGTCTATATTGATATACATGTCTATGTACAAACATCGCAAATATTTGTAATACTAGTATTTTTGCTTCAAGGACTGTGTGAAATAGCTGTAATTTAAGTTCCTCAGGGGAATAACTCTCGACTTTAGAAATCTTTTATTCCCGGGTTAAATCACCACCGTTTGTCTCCATACCCACTCCTGACTGCACATTCGCTTCGATGAAACTACTATGTTATTTGTCCTTACAACAAACTGTGGAAATTACTAAATAAAAAAAATACATGGTGCCCTATTAAAATCATAGAAATATGATACAAAGAAAGAACAGAGAGAGAGAGAGAGAGAGAGAGAGAGAGAGAGAGAGAGAGAGAGAGAGAGAGAGAGAGAGAGGGTAATGCTGAGAGACATACAGATATTGTCAAGAATGAGACAGATGTCTAATAAGTAGAAACACATAAGAATAAGATGGCAACTGAGTTCTATGATCTGATTGTGTATGTTAATAAGTGTTCACAGACTCCACCATTGTGTTGATATACAACTTATTTTGTGAGTGTGTGCAAAATCTTCCTCTATATTTAATAAACTGTCTTTCTTTTTTGGGCTACCTTTTTTGGGCCATTCTCACTATAACGAAGAAAGGTTTCCCTTGGTCTCTAATTTGTTAAAACCTGTCTATGATTTGTTACTTTAAGAATTTTTTTTACGTTTTTCCCCATTATGTTCAATGTGCAAGTTCTTTTGTTTTGTCAAGTATTCTGAAGACACAAAGTAATATGTGCAAAACGCCTGTGTTATGTCTAATAAACGTGCATTTTATCTGAATCAAGTGTCCTTAAGCTCAAGTTGACAACTGTTTTATTATATGTTTCTACATACTCCACCCCCTGCACCTTCATACAGCATCGTAAGCTCTGTGAAATAATTATTTCAAGAGTTGTGTTGTAGCCTCAAAAACGTAATTAATTTATGTATTGTAAATACGACTCATTGCTTGTCCCCTTTTTTTTTTCTAACGCAATGGTTTTTGAACTTAACTTGGTCAAGATTAGTCAATAAAAACAAAAGAAACTCAAACAATCTAATAAAAAAATCAACAATTTCTTAATGTTTAATAATAGTTATAATACAATATAACCTAATACAGCTTGAATTTAGTCTTTTCTTTGCACAAACTGTTTTTCAGGATTAGTCAATAAAAACAAAAGAAACCAAAAAATCTAACAAAATAAATCAACAATTTCTTAATGTTTAATAATAATACAATATAACCATGCCTAATACAGCTTGGGATTAGCCTTTTATTTGCACACACTGTTTTTTTTGTTTCAAGCAAACATCAGAATGTCACCACACATGCTTTCACTTTAACTGACTATTTTCAAAGTTTAAGCTTTACTACTCAAAACTAAACTATGCAGGCACAAGAAATTTGTTTTTCGAGTCATCACATGTACATCAAGAAAAAAACTTTCTGTTGAATTTAATTACCAATTGATGGCAAATTTGGTTTAAAACTACAAGCATACAATATATTTTCATTATTTTTCTTTCTAATCATTACGTTGGTAGTTTCCCCCCAAAAATAAACAAAAATATTGCTGAGGGTGACATTGTGTACATTGTGTACATAAGGTTATACAGCCATCTCTCTCTCTTTCTCTCTCTCTCTCTCTTTCTCTCCCCCTCTCTCTCTCTCTCTCTTCTCCCCCTCCCCCTCTCTCTAATTATCATACCAAAATAGCATATCCCTACGATATACCACCCCACTAACCCAGTGACGATACATACACCAATATTTTATAATGAAAATACCTCTGTCCCACCCCCTCCCGTCCTTCCTCCTATCTGTTATCCCAGAACTGTGTCTATCTGACGGACATGGGTGAAAAGATTGGAAAGAAAGAGGGCGTGGTTTACGTCTCTGTTAACAACGGACGCGTCTGGAAGGAGCTTCGAGACTTTGCTCAGGTGATACTCTCTTCGTGAAAGTTATTTAATAGTGTAAACTACCTTGAGATCTTTTCCTACATTTTAATCTCCACTGGTATTCCCTTTCCTGCTAAATTACTATGTCTTATTTATTTCGATCTAAGCTCATTGATGTCCCTACTTGGACCCCTCATTTGTCTAATATTCCTTGTGCCAACCCTTTTTACCACCTTCTTCCCCAATGCCTGCCATACTCTGATTCAGACTGGGACGTTGATTCGATGAAGTTGATCTCTGTTCTTATTCAGTTTCGAATAATTATAATTCCCGTAAACTCGAACACACTATATTTTCAACAAAATAAGGGGTACTAGAAATCCTTTGTAGACACGCAATTTAACTTTATTGATGAGGGTTAAGAATACAACTCAAGAATGGCCAGATCTTTATCAGAACTTGACAATTATCTAGATCTATAATGGATCTCAACAATTACAGCAAAAAGAGCGCTCGCTGTGGCGAGATTTTACAGCATGATCAGAAGTATAAACAATTTGTTCTTAACTATTATAAGAACACAGAAGGCAGTAGAAGTACAAGCCTCCGCTACGAGTGGTTTGGTAACCGTTTTTTTTTGTTTTTGTTTTTGTTAAATCGAGTTGTGGTACAAAACGCCATGGAGGTTGAAACGGTTTGTTATCCTGTATGGTGTATTTTCTGTGATACAGAACCCCAATGAGGTGTATATGAATAGCTATTTTGTGTGATGCATTTTCTGTTGTATAGAACGCAATGGTTGTGTAAATGGGTTGTCATTGTGATTGTATGGTGTCTTTTCTGTGATACAGAACCCCAATGAGGTGTATATGAATAGCTATTTTGTGTGATGCATTCTCTGTTGTATAGAACGCAATGGTTGTATAAATGGGTTGTCATTCTGATTGTTGTTATCTCTGTGATACAGAACGCAATGGTTGTATAAATGGGTTGTCATTCTGATTGTTGTATTCTCTGTGATACAGAACGCAATGGTTGTGTAAATGGGTTGTCATTGTGATTGTTGTTATCTCTGTGATACAGAACGCAATGGTTGTGTAAATGGGTTGCGATTCTGATCGTTGTATTTTCTGGGTTGCAGAACGCAAACGAGATGTAAATGGGTTGTCATTCTGATTGTTGTATTCTCTGTGGTGCAGAACGCAAAAGAGATGTAAATGGGTTGTCATTATGAACGTTGTATTCTCTGTGGTGCAGAACGCCGGGGACAAGTCTGACGAGTACCTGTTCCTGGAGCGCCAGCTGGAACTGTTTGGGATGCTGTGCCACGGGCAGAACCAGTTCGCCATCAACGTGATCACCAAAGAGCTCGACTACCTCACCTGGAAGGAGAGCTACACCTGTCTCAGTGACGTGTACCTGCCGGACAGGCTGCGGGCGAAGTACTGCGACCTAATCATTAGTGAGTACCATCTATTATGGGGAGCGCGGTAGCCCTGGGGTAGAACATCGGCTTTAGATGTAGAAGGTCAGTGGTTTGAGCCCTTCTCTGGCGACTTTGTCCCCTGCTTGTTGGATCATTTGTCGACGTGCTGAGACAGAGTCAAGGTATCCCCGCACTGTCTCTATATGCCAGCATGTAAACAAGTCTGAAGTTAAGTCTTGGGGCCTGTCTACAACATAACCTTTAAAATGCTGAGATTGGACCCTAAACAACAACACTTTACTTTCACCATCTATTGTAAGTTGATATGTCATTACATGTGGTAAAAGAATTGTCACATCGGGCGACCTCCCTGGCATATATTGTAATTATGTCAGGTGACATATTGTGGAAGGAAAATACTGTGACCTCGGGATTATTGTGTGCAATCAACTGTGCTGAAATCATGTGAAATAGTTTTTGACGCCTTGGTTGATTTATATGTGCAAAGTACATCAAGTAATTTCACTACACAGAAAAAATCTGCCTGTTTACGTTCGATAATATGTTACATAATATAAAACCAAGGGGTGAGGTAGGGCATACAAACTTAAATTCTAGCTTCTCTATCTGTATCCGCTTCCTGCGGGGTGTGCTGTCTGTAAGTCACTGTGGTAGAGCGCTCGCTTACAAGTTAGACGTCTGGGGGCTACAATTTTAGTAGGATTTCGTCCCTCACTGTGCGGCAGAAAGTAAAATTTTTAGGTGTCAGTGTTGGGACCCTTAGGTGATATAGCCTCTTTGCTGACGTTAGACATATCGAAAAGCAACCATCCAACGTTTTATATCACTCCCTCCAGCAATGTTTGTGGACATCGGTGACAATGTCTCCGTGGTTGACAGGGTGAAGCTCTCCTACATCTATGACACCATCGACAGTGCTGAGGTACGTTCAATAAACTGACTACATGTGTTTTTATTTTATTCTGAGCGATTAAAGAACAGCTCTACATAATTAATTTCTCTATGGTTACGATCTTACTGTTTATTATAGATTTATGTTATGTAAATAAGTAGACGAGCTGGCGTAAGTAGTAGGGAGTCCTTGGTTCGATCCCACGATTGGACAAAGTATTAAATTTGTCGTGTCTCGTCCCTGGCTTACTGCGTGGATCAGCACCAGTTCAAAGTGATCATACCAGACACACGTCCTGGTATTCGTTCTTTGCCTCTGTAAGTGTAATGTACTGGTTAGATTGGTGTAAGTTTAATGTGACGGGCTGAAACAAGAGTCCTAGTATCCTCTGTTTCGCAGCACATATAGTTATCAGATGTTGGTCTTGGGGCCTGTTGGACGTTGGACGTTAAACAACAAAACAAAAGCCCCTGCAGTGCAGCATGTAGAACCATCTCTTTTTATTCTTAGAATCCTGGACGATACATCCTATTTACCGACGCTGGGCATTAAGAAAGCGACACGTAACCAACCTGATCTCGTAAATTAGTTCCTTAAAGAAACTTTGATGTATTGCGGATTCTGCCCATGTTTGCAGGAATCTGAAACCTGATTAAGAGTAACATAATGGGTGCCTGAAAATACAGTCTGAATGAAAGAACTATCAAACTTTTGTATTTTATAATAGGCTGTCTATACAATAAAATAAACATTCCATGCATTCCGTACAATAACTTTTTGGGGGATTTTTCTACTGTGATCGTTGGTAATAATTCTTTGATTGTTACCATTTAAAATAGATAAAGAAATGTTGGCGGTTTGTTACCCAGCCAACTCTATGATAGTTTCATATAGTGGCAATAACTATACGTGGAAATAAAAACAAACAACTATCTTAATTTGTTTTCATGAAATAAATTGTCATTTGAAATCATTAACACGATCATTTGGTGTATTACATAGTATTACTCTCGGTGCGCTATAGCTAACGATTAAAAATGAAGTTGCTCGAATTCTCTAATTTATATCAATTTGTATTGTAATAGTTGTATGTTAATATCCCCTTGAATATACGTTATTAAAATGCATTGGTAATGTCTAAAGGCTTCTGAGGAGAATCAACGGGTATGTAAGATTGATAAAAGACGGTTTTCTTTTCTGTTAAATGAGTTTTCGCTTGTCTTTCAACGGTATTTTTGGTTCATGCATGAAAGGATTGCATGAGTATGATTTTGCACGTACTCGAAAAAACTTTTAAAAATTTGAACGCATTATGAAAAATCTACTATATAATAATCATGAAAAAAATATACATTTTAGCGTTTCGAAGTAATTGTAGAGAGATTGAAAATTGTCCCAATCCTTTAATCTCTCTCTCTCTCTTTCTCTCTGTCTCTCTCTCTCTCTCTCTGTCTCTCTCTCTGTCTCTGTCTGTCTCTGTCTGTCTGTCTGTCTGTCTGTCTCTGTCTTTCTCTCTGTCTGTCTCTCTTGTCTTCTTCTCTCTGTCTCTGTCTGTCTGTCTGTCTGTCTGTCTGTCTGTCTGTCTGTCTCTGTCTCTCTCTGTCTCTCTCTCTCTCTCTCTCTCTCTCTCTCTCTCTCTCTCTCTCTCTCTCTCTCTCTCTGTCACATCGGCCTCCGACACAGGATGCCCTTGGTTCGAGCCCCGCTCTTGCGATTCGTCCTCTTTTTGCTGAATCGGTGTCAGTATAATGTGACCGGCTAAGACAGGAACTATGAATATCCTGCACTGTTTCTGCACGTACATTTGTGAGACATTAGTCTTGGGGCCTGTCCACATAGATGTTTATATATCAGAGACGTTGGACGCTAAGCAGCAAAACAAACACACAAACACGTTCTCTCTCTCATTATGCCTCTCTTTCTCTCTCTCTGCATACACGCATGGATCATTATTCTCTTTTATACATACACATAAACCGTCAATCTACTTGTTTTGATGTTATACACGCATGGATCATTATCTCTTTTATACATACACATAAACCGTCAATCTACTTGTTTTGATGTTATCATCTGCATCATCGATTCAGCTGGTTTGTAGGCCATATCTCTAACTCGTACTTTAGATCTGCATGACTGTACTGTCTTTGAGTGTTGTTCTGGTCGTGGAATGAAGACCTTGCATAAACATGGCCCATAGCGATCGCAAAGACGATACTGAACCTGTGCCAATATGACTCTATTCTGGACTAGTTGAACCAATAAGCGAGTCTAGAGAATCTGAACCTGTGCCAATATGACTCTATTCTGGACTAGTTGAACCAATAAGCGAGTCTAGAGAATCTGAACCTATGCCAATATGACTATAATGGACAAGTTTAAATGATTTCGTATACACATAATGAGAACGCCAACAAATTATTCTTTAATCTATTAGTTTCATAACTATATTCATAAGGCACTGTCGGGTTTCTTTTTCCTCCACTACCTGTAGTCAATCAGAAATAAATAATTCGTTGATATTACGTGTGATGTATCCGTGGACAAAGTTAGTTTATTAAAAACTGTTTATGTAAAATTCCAATGCCATTTAACAGTGTTGTTGGCGGTCTTTATCAAAAGCATGCCAACACCTGTGTTTGCATGCATGGATGTTATGCGCATCTGATTATTTTCCATTTCCTCTCAAGTAAATATATTTGTGTCTGAAATTTTAGCAAAAATTTTTTAAAATATTCAAGCTATATATGATTACATTACATTTTCTTAGATTCTCCATGAAAGTCACACAACATTTGCCGAAACTTTAAAATGAATATTTCTGATCTAAATTCTTTCATAAATGCGCTGGTATACATTCATCCTTACCCAGGGTCTATAACATCTTCAACCAAAATAATGATCAAATGAGTTTTCTAGTGAAAAAAGTATTTGAGTAATTGTTATCTTGCACATCCCTTAAAGTTTGAAATGTATGAACAGATGCCTAATTTCTGAAAAACGTAAATACAACTTTGCTGATTTCGTTCCTGAACGCAATGTAACTGGCTCGAGTGGTAGAGCGTTGGTCTCCCGATCGTAAGGTCCGCGGTTTGAATCCCACGATCGATCAACACTGGAATTGTCCCATATTTTCCCTTGTAACTGGTCGGGTCGGTATTGGTATAATAAGACTTATTTTCCATTTCCTCTTAAGTAAATAATTATGTTGTGTCTGGGATTTTAGCCGCTTTGCTTCCTGAACGAAATGTAACTGGCTAGAGTGGTACAGCGTCGGTCTCTCGATCGGAAGGCCCGCGGTTTGAATCATACGATCGATCAACAATTTAACTGTCCGATTTTCTCCCCTGTAACTGGTCGGGTCGGTATCGGTATAATAAGACCGGCTGAGACAGGATATCAGGTTTGCCTAACATGTCTCGTGTGTGACAGCCCATAAACTTATCAGACTTCAGCCTTGGAGCCCGTCTACAATATAGTCTATACAGTACTTACGTTGGACGTTACATCAACTCAACGCGACTGGCAAAAAATGATTAGTCCTGCTGGTATATCCAATAGGCGGCCGCATCGCATGGATTCGCCATCCCGCATTATAAATCTCCACTTACACAACTTGTTTTTTTAGAGTCTTTTGCTTCCTACTAAATAGTGATTTTCAGTATCTGAATTCACGATTAGATAAAATCGTATTTAGTATGAAGAAAAAATCCAGATATTGGTGACAAAGCGTTCTCATTCATAAATTACAAACATAATATACAGTTATACGTGTAATACTCAACTCAACTCACACCCCTTTCGCTCTTTAATTTAATGTGCATCACTGCAGGACCAGCTAGACAAAAGCAGCTCGCCCACCTACAAGTACTTCCGGGTTGACTCGCGGACCTAAAGACTCAAAGAACCTTGGTTGCCCCTGTACTGCAGTAGTGTCTAGCCGTTGTTGTACGAACTTGAACAGGTGATAATTATCGTGATGTTTTTGGGTTTTGTTTTTGGCTCAGAGTGTTACTAAGGCAGAGGTGTATTTGCAATTATAGGCATTTCTTTTTCATTTGTGTTATATAATAAAATTATGGGTTTGCTATAATTATCTTTGTTATTTTTGTTGTTTGTTTTGTTTTTAAGAGTAACATACATGGTATTTACGTTATATGAAACATGAAAAGAGGGTTGCTGTCTGGACCGCTTCTCTTCTTTAAGTGTCCTTTGAACCTCGGTTTGACAATTCAAGAATGGAATTAGGAAGCTTATAATGGTTTTTCAACTAGTCAAAGCCGTTGTAAATTAATAGACAATTACAACTCTAACAAGGCCTAGAAAAGTCTTTTTTCCATACAACCTTGAGCAGTGTGGGTTGGCAGGTTTATGAATTCATATTCTAGGAATACTATATATTGGACAATTTGACAAAAGTCAACCTTGAAGCTCATAAAGTAGACACCATTATTTTCATCTATGTTGACTGCTGTAAAAATTAATGTCTAAACATGCAAGTACTTGAAACGGTGACATCACCCCGTAGACTTAGCATTGGGCCCTCGCGACAACGTGAAGCGCGGTAAACATTTAACACTCTGCGTGCTTGGATTTACTAATTATTGTTCACACACTGCTCTAAAGTCAATGGAAAGAGTGGTGCGCAGGCAGAGGCAAGCCTGTGTTTACCGTGCTTCGTGATCACGTGATCCGTAGTCGCATTTCCGGGCCTCTTTTCCTGTCTGACTAACTTCTACCGCCTTTGTGTCCGATGCCAGGTGTTGAGGCTCGTCCACTTCCTGGTCAAGTACGGCTTCTACCACAAGTCAACGGACATCAGGATGTTGCTCAAGCCGCTCATCTCCATGGTGGACGGCCAGAACGACAAGCCGTTTCCCGACAGATTTCAGGGTATTGGACCTCACTTATCTATCTATCTATCTATCTATCTATCTATCTATCTATCTATCTATCTATCTATCTATCTATCTATCTATCTATCTAAAATTAAACTGCATTTAAGTGTATTATAGTAATATGCATTTAAATTACTTAAACTATAGATAAAACCTTTTTAATATCGACTCATATAAGATTATATTCATTGTATTCCATCGGCGCGCAGGGGCTGAGGCTGAGGAGGTCATCAAGTATTTCCAGACGACGGGCCGCTTCCAGAAGTCAGAGGAGACCAAGGCTATTGTGGACGCCAAAATTCAGTGAGTAGATTTCTGATATCTTTCCCTCCTATGCCTCTTCCTCCTGTCCTGTATCTCCTTCGTCCTTTCCACACTCCCATCCTTTATACATCTCCCTGCCATATCCTGGAATCCATCCCTAACTTCGATTTCTCGCTTCCATCTCCCTCCTTGATGTCTCTGCCATTTCTCCTTACTTCAATCGGTTGTAACTTTTTAGGTATTTGTTTTACTCTCAAGGCGTTACAAATTAGTAATTTTTCCTCCAAGAAAATATCCTAATTTTTGATGACTATAACCCATGGCTAGCAGAGAAAACAATTCCTGATGATCTGCTACAGTCATCCACTGTCTTCCACTAGTGGGCAGTCATTGATTTGGCACAGGCTAGCAGACTAAACTATACACAAATCCGGCAACGGCAAAGGGAAAACGCTGCAGTAATTCCGAAGAACAACCGTAAAAAGCCACATAATCTAAGGTCATACAACAGCGTTAAGGGGGCTCATGATTCAACACTAGATCCATCGCTCGGAGGGGATCTCTATGAGCAACAGATGGAGCCAGATCACAATTTGATTCTGTTTGTAATGCTAATGTACTAAAAGTAAAATAACAAAATAGAATAACTACTTTGAATTTTAAGAAAAAAACTAGACAATATAATACGATAAATGATTAGAACGAAAATGCAGAATGTGTACGATCAAAGAATGGCAAAATTTTTATGGATAAACAGGATGTATTGGATAGATGGTGGGAATATGTGAAAGAGTTATTTGAAGACAATAAAGAGTATAAATCAGTGATAAAGATGGATCAGTAATATTAAAATAAGAAGTAGCCTTAATAAAAATAAAACTAGACAAAGCAAGTGGTCCAGAGAATATACCAATAGAAATACTGAGAGATAAAAGAAGTCGGCATTGAAACAACTACTAAACTTCTAAATAAAATCTTTGACAGTGGTACAATTCCTGATGATCATCTAAAGTCTGTTCTTAACAGGGCTACCAAAATATCCTGGGGCACTGGGTGTGAGCTATGTGAAGCACTACCTTTTTTACGAGTCATTGAACAAAAAAAGTGTAAAATCTTACGACCAAAAATATCAAATACACAATTTCCTTTTGTCCCAGATAAAGGAAATGTGTGTAGAGATAAAGTAAGATTTAAACTTTAATTTAATTTTTATTGATTACTCCAAAGCTTTTGATAAAGCAAAACACCCAGATTTTTCTGAAATGCTTCAACAACTAAATATAGATGGAAAAGACCTAAGAATAATAAGAAACCTATACTGGAAAAGCAGGTTTACGGATAGACAGAGATTATATCAAATATCAACATATTAAGAGAGGAGCCAGGCAAGGCTGTGTATTTTCACTATATCTTTTCGTTTTATATAGAGCGGACAACAGACAAGACTGTCACACGTCTACTTGAGATGACAATTTTAGAAATATCTAGAGCCAGCTCAAAATGATACATGAATTTTTCAGCCTGCCATATGGGGATTACGAAAATGTAAACTTTGTGAGCAAGAGCTTTTTGTTTCTCCTAAAAATAAAGTTCAATATCACCCACCTCAGATTAAACCGAATGCTCCGTGACCGTTCTATAGGGAAAATGGTTATCTTTTCCGTTTCTCTCTGTCTTTTGGATATATTACTATTGGTAGATATTTGTTCTGTATATGCACATATTATATAGCGTTAATTTATGTAATTCGTTTCTTTTCAGAGCACTAGAAGTTTTGAATCTTTTCTTCAACTTCATTTTTAACTTGCGAATGGAGGTAAGAACAACTGACATGGCACGGTGTTGGTCAGATATTACCCATGTACTGTAAAAATAAACGTGTTGGTTCTAAATTAAAGAAATATCTTAAGACGTTGATTGCAAACTATGTAAACCAGTTTAGTAGAGTTGCATCAGACTTTTAAAAGTCGTACCTACTATTTTTAACAATAAAAAAGAATGCAAATATAATAAAACTACTGCTACTACTACTACTCCTACTACTACTACTACTACTACTACTACTACTACTACTACTACTACTACTACTACTACTACTACTACTACTACTACTACTACTACTACTACTACTACTACTACTACTACTGCTGCTGCTGCTGCTCCTGCTACTGCTACTGCTACTACTGCTACTACTACTACTACTACTACTACTACTACTACTACTACTACTACTACTACTACTACTACTACTACTACTACTACTACTACTACTACTACTACTACTACTACTACTACTACTACTACTACTACTACTACTACTACTACTACTTAATTGTACGCCGCCACTACTCAGAACTACTACTACTGCTGCTGTTGCTGCTGCTACTACTACTACAACTACTACTACAACACTACTACTACTACTACTACTACTACTACTACTACTACTACTACTACTACTACTACTACTACTACTACTACTACTACTACTACTACGACGACGGTACTACCACCACTATCCCTACCCATACCGCTAGCGCTTCTTCTACTTTTTTCACGACTTATTCTTTAGAATACAATTCTTATGGTTAGGAATTTAGGAAGATACATGGAATAGGAATTAAGTCTTTTGTATTATTTAATTCATCTTAACATTTTTAATCGTCTGATCTTTCCACATACTCGTCCTGCCTACCACCCAGAAATTCATGAATATGTTTAAGATGACTTACAGTCAGTCAACGATGCAGAACATGCCTCCACCTGAACTGTTCGGCCTGCTCAACTCGAATGGAGAGTTTGATTTGGAGGAAAATGGACAGTGAGTGAATATTCTATTATGAGATGAAATAAAAGTGATGAACTTGTTGTTTATGTGTCCAAATTAGTTTCTTGAGTTTATACCAAGTAGAGTGCTTTAGGATTTTTTAAAAGTTTAAAACAAAAATCGCCAAATGAATTTACTATTATTGTTATAAAGTGAAGATATGCATCAGTGTATTCCTCTTATAAACGACAGAAGTTGCTGATGATTATGCTTTTCATTTACATATATATATAGGCGAACCTTTTATATTAAACCATGTATATTCTATATAGCTATTTCCATAAAAACACGTGCTTCGAAATGATTCTGCTTTGTGTAAAGTGGGAGTATAATTATTAGCGGAGATTTTTGTTTCTTATAGTCATTTTTGAACAAAAGCAACGGAACAAAATTACTTTTTCTTTATTTAAAATCACCCTGCGGCTGTCTGTCTGTCTGTCTGTCTTTCTGCCTGTCTGTCTGTCTGCCTATCTGTCTATCTATCTATTGATCTGTCTATCTATCTATCTATCTATCTACGATCTATCTATCTATCTATCTATCTATCTATCTATCTATCTATCTATCTATCTATCTATCTATCTATCTACGCATCCATCAACCCGCGAATCAGTCTTCATAAAACTACATCGGTCCTGAAAGAGCCAGTATAATGCATTTAATCTTAATCACTTTAGAATTATTGCCTTATGTAAAATCATAATAAACTCTGAACTTAACCCAATCAGTGCCTTATAAAGGTAGATTCCTAACAACAGAAACCTAATAAAATAATACAGTTTATTTATATACAGCCATATCCAATAAACTCATCTCATGGTACTTTTACACATTACAATCTCAGTCAAAAATAATTTCATAGACAATAACACAAAAGATATTATTACGAAACAAAAATCATTCATTCATACAAGAACATGCTAAAGACAGTGCAATATTGAACGTTGACTCTAAATAGGAACATCTTAATCGTGGATTAATTTATTCAAACAGGTTATGCCGTACGGCCCTGAGGAAGCTGGAGGACATCTTTGCAGAGACAGATTTCTTCGAGAAGAAAGAGCTTACCGATATCCTGCTCGATCTTTCAAGCTACGATTATGACGAGATGATCAGGAAGTCCATGTCCTTACTAAACCGGTACTACTCAGCACACAAGACGCTGTTTGACAGGGCTGTGCAGGCACAGGTGAGTAAAACAGTAAAACCATACTACACCGTACGGAACAGGTAGGTACAACTTCAAACTAAAATAAACTCGATGATACAGGTAGTTAGCACTTCAAATTACAAACTGGACTAAATCCTTCGGTACAGATATGTAGCACATCAAGCTAAATTCCCCAGTACAGGTAGGTAGCACGTCAAACAAAACTAAATCCTCCGGTACAGGTATGTAGCACATCAAACTAAATCCTCCGGTACAGGTATGTAGCACATCAAACTAAATCCTCCGGTACAGGTATGTAGCACATCAAACTAAATCCTCCGGTACAGGTATGTAGCACATCAAACTAAATCCTCCGGTACAGGTAGGTAGCACATCAAACTAAATCCTCCGGTACAGGTAGGTAGCACATCAAACTAAATCCTCCGGTACAGGTAGGTAGCACATCAAACTAAATCCTCCGGTACAGGTAGGTAGCACATCAAACTAAATCCTCCGGTACAGGTAGGTAGCACATCAAACTAAATCCTCCGGTACAGGTAGGTAGCACATCAAACTAAATCCTCCGGTACAGGTATGTAGCACATCGAACTAAATACTCCAGTACAGGTAGGTAGCACATCAAACTAAATCCTCCGATAAAGGTAGGTAGCGCATCCATCTAAATCCTCTGATACAGGTCGATAGCACTTCAAACCAGACTAAATTCTGCGGTACAGGTAAGTAGCAAGGGTATATCACAGACAGGTCTTTAGATTAACGTCTGCCAATATTAAACTTTCTCAGAGAGAGAGAGAGAGAGAGAGAGAGAGAGAGAGAGAGAGAGAGAGAGTGCGGGGATACCAGAAATCTAGTGCCATCCAATAGACTGTACTAAAATTGATCAAACATGTAGAGGACGAAATCGTCTCTGTGCGATAGCATGTAAAATTTTCAAACGTAAGTCTTGCAGTATGTAGAGCCAGCTCAAAATGATATACGATTTTTCAGCCTACGATATGGGGATTACGAAAATGTTAACTTAGCTACTTGTAACATAGCGCTGACGTTGGACGATAAACAGCCCACTCAACCAACCAACGGTATATGCACATCATAAGTATGTGTTTTTCATGTTTTTCGACACATAATTATCCTGATCAATGTAAACGGATTTTTTATCTGTTTGTCCTTTCACTAGGTACTGACCACAGACGAGTCTATCAATGTGGCCACTCGACTGGACACTCTCCTGCCCACCATGAGGCGATTGGCCACGTCCAAGCTCAACTCTGATCAGGCAGCTGAGCTGTGTGGCATCATTGACCAGCTCACTGAGTGGGTTCCTCTAGGCTTTACAGAGGGACGGAGGCAGAAAGAGAGAGAGAGAGAGAGAGAGAGAGAGAGAGAGAGAGAG
>RQTK01000018.1:468838-485888 GCA_003991915.1 Elysia chlorotica | reverse complement strand
ATCCATTCATCCATCCATCCATCCATCCATCCATCCATCCATCCATCCATCCATCCATCCATCCATCCATCCATCCATCCATCCATCCATCCATCCATCCATCCATCCATCTATCTATCTATCTATCTATCTATCTATATATCTATCTATCTCTCTGGATCTCTCTCTTGTTTCTTTCTATGTCTCTATCTATCTATCTATCTATCTATCTATCTATCTATCTATCTATCTATCTATCTATCTATCTATCTATCTATCTATCTGTCTATATCTATTCATCTATCTTATCAACGGATCGATTAATCTACCTTGCTATGTATCTAAAAAAAGTTTACATACTCTTTGGGACATCATTATTACTTATTCAATTCAAATATGTATTGTCATCTAGGTTTTCTTTTTTTCATTTTTTTTAGTTAAATATTATTTTACATTTTAACATTTTAATGCACCAATTCTTTTTGCACGTGACACATTTGGATAAATTAGTTGTTATTATTCTGCGTTTTATAATTTTGTTTTCTTTCGTTTCTTTCCGTTCTATTTTTTGTTGGTAACTAAAGCCCTGAAAGGTTAGTATGACTTTCTACATTTTTTTTGCTTTGGTTTCCAAAACATAATCACCCTTATAAGCATCTCGCCTTTTTTAAATGAAAACCAGCTAAATCACACTGTAACCCATACACCTTCCTCACTATTTAACTTGAGGTGTGACTTTTGATAGGTTGTATATTTCATAACCTTCCTAAACATCCCTTTTCGAATTATAATAATGAGATTCGAACAGCTCACCTCCAAAACACCGAGGAACCGAGCTATCCATTTTGAGCATGGACTTTAAACCTTTTTCTTAATTTCCTTAGTTAAATATTGCTCTAGATAATAAAGCATACAGGCATAAAATCTAACAAACGACAGAGATTACTTTCTTTTATTTAAAAATAACTTCGGTGTAAAATAAGACACTCTTTTATTTGTGTTTGGGTTAGTTAAAACGTATACATGTATTTTGGATTAACTGTTGTATCTCAAGAACTAAGCTAAAAACTATCTTAGTTTCAGCCCATTTCAATTGCTGTATTTCAGTACCTTTATACAATCCATAAGGTGATTCCTCTTCAGTTCATTTAAAGCAGAAAAAGATGATTGAGGAAAACAGACTTTCTAAGGAAAACAATAACGGCGATAGAGCTCATAGGGCAGATAATGAAGGTAGCAGCGCTCACAGGGTAAATAATGGAAGGGAATAGCACTCAGAGAGAATAATTATAATAAGATTTATAGCGCTCATAGGGCAGATAATGAAGGCAACAGTGCTCACTGAAAATATGATAAAGGTAATAGTGCTCATAGGGCAGATAATAAGGTAAAAGTGCTCACAGGAAAGTAAATCAAGAATTACCCCCTACTTTGAAAAAATCATGAAAATGGCTTTTCCAGAAGAAAACATTGTTCTTTTTATTATGACAATTTCAAATAAATAATTGCTGAACTAAAAAAAAATATTACATGACTATAGATGATAAATTTTTATGCATTAAAGTTAGCTCATGTACTTCGCATAGTGTACATAAAATGTTGTAGACTGTATTTACCATAGGCTGCGGTGAATGTCAGGATTTTTTAAAAACTTTCTATATTCGGGATCTCTATTTTTCAGGTTGAAGCACATACATGCATACACAATATTATTATATCAGCTAGTGTGAAATGGTTCCTTTTTACCCATGAAAAACACTGGAATATTGGGATGACATCATTGTCTCCGCGATTTGTCTTTTTTACATAAACTTTTAAACGTGTTTGTTGGATCTGAATTATCTCATACTGAAGTTTAATATGCACTGATTGTGTGAGAGCTTAAAGATAGACAGAAGCCAAACTTAAACATGTTTTTATGTAAATATTTGTATGTATATATATTATATACAACGCCGGTTTTGCTGGCTCAGTAACAAGTACTAAATTGACCATCGTTTTCTTTTGAAGTTGAAGAAACTGTTCCCTTTTTATATTACAAAGTGTAATCTAGCAAGAAAAACCATGCATTTCTGAACTTAAAACATGCCCTTGTTAATTGTAATCTACTCCTGCCTATAATCTCTATAAACTGTGCATGTCTTGTAGCTTGAGGTAAGTGGCTAAATTAAGCGCTTTACGGTTTACAATCCTTTGCTTCAAGTCAAAGTAAATATTGTACACACGAATGGTCCAATATCACTGCAACTCTTTACCCTCTAAAAGTTATCCCATCTGAGCTTTTATTCCCTCCACAAATATCCATTCTGTACTTTACTGATGTGAACTTTAAATACTATACTTAATTTTCTTCGTTACATTTTGTATTTGATTTGTATTTAACAGTATGTAAAAGCAATATAATTCCAATTGCTGTTTTTGTTGTTGGTTGCTCCATTTATCACATTTAAACCTTGCTTAAATTGCTTTAATGAAACGTTTGTCACATCAAGTTAGAATACCTCGAAAAGAGAAGCACTGTAATCATGAGAGTGTGATAATATTTTGGATGAAAACTTGCATTATGCTAACTATCGAGCGTAAAATACTAAAAACAATAAATTATAAAGTAAAATCTTTGCTTCGCCCGTCTATAGTAACTTGCAGTTTTCATAAATTAACTTTGAATTTTGATTTTTCTAGGTGTGTAGTTTTTATAAATACAATTGCAATTCAAATATAACCAATTTTAGCGGTTTTCACATATACAAATTAAAATATAGTTTGGAATATTCAATAATTTGGATATACTTTTTAGTTTTACATTTTTTTACATTCTGGCAAACCAGTCCTATGTTTCTCTTTGTGTGTGAATAATTATGTCAGACAGGGTGAATCAGGCACAAATCGCTAATATGCTTTTTGAGCTAAAGCTATGTAAACATTTTAAAATACTATTATATTAACCGTTTTTAGTTTTCATGTTAAGTGTAATATCACTGGTTTTAGAAAAGATAGAGTTATTGTTAATTAAACTTCTTAAAGAGCAGTTGTTTTTTTCAAACACACTATCAATAACTCCAAAAGTCAAATTTCGACTTGTGCCTGATTCACCTTGGTTGCCTCACATACGTAAAAATTAAATTATGTTTGTTTTAATGAATTTTTTAAATAAAGAGATGGTAAGACAAGGGTTTCAGTATTGATATTTTGTTAACACAAATTAGAGGTTATCATGATGATATATTATTTTAATTTCAAGGTTAATGAAACAATAATTATGCGTACCTTTTGTGTAACAGGTGAGGCTAACATAGGTGACTAGTCGTAATATTCTAAAAGCTAAAACAAAACCCAATTTATTTAAGAGAAAATTGTGAAGTAGTACTGTTATAGATGGTTAGAAAAATGAATATAAATTTATCAAAGATATATTGTATAGACAATGAAAAATAGATTGAGAGGTACAGAAAAAGAGAGAGAAAGAGGGTGAGATAAAGAGAAATTGTAGCGCATACGGATTTATATAGTTAAGCCTTAATAAATCTAGAAATGAAAGTTTTTAAGGCAATCAGTGAATACTAGGTACGAAACTAAAAAAAAATGTATCTCCAGTAGCCGTCTGACATGCAGAAAGTCAGGTATTTTACATGCACTAAAACTTGTTTCTACACAGCAACGATGGAACCACAGGGGACGAAGAGATGCGGGGGACCCTACACTACTTCTTTGAGGCTGTTATGCCGTTCTTGCAGGTGATCCTGACTGTCGTTGTCTTTGATCTGTTTGTGTGATGGGAGAAAATAGACAATGTGTTTTTACAACTCATTTCTCTATGATGCTCAGTTCATCTCCCAGTGTATACTTTGTCACAGCCATGGCATTGTTTGTTACCGTGAATCAAATCGGGTCGAGATCTATTATTACAGTCGATTATGGACCGGGCATAACTACGAGGTCTAATTAAAAGACATACCATAAAGATGATTTAACTAAACCAAATGTTTCTATCTCATTCCACATGAAACCCCTCCGAATAAAACCCTTTTGCACCAAAACAGTGATTATTAATTTTAGCGATCCCAGCAAACCGTCAAGGCCAACAGGTTACCGGGCAGTCTCTCAAGAACACTTTGCTATACATTCGTTTTGTACCTTGTCAATGTCATTGCTTTTCAGCTCAGATTTCAATCTCGGAAAAAGAAAATAATGACAAGTTGAAAGGTATAGTGAATAGGGTGGACGAGACAAAGTGTTCATGGTAGTAGCTAAAAATAAATGTTATACGTTTGCTTCAATGTGCGACGGTGCATTGTCATGGAGAAAATGCTCATCTCCATAGGCCCATAACTACATTTTCTCTCTTAACCATCTCAAAACATCACCGTGGTAATGTTTTTTAACTGTCTGGGCTTCTCCTACAAACTCACGATGAACAATTTCTTGTGTATCATAAAACACTATTATCATGCTTTTGATTGTACGTTTCACTTGACAAGATTTCTTTGGATGTGGTGAGCCAGACAATCTCTGTTGAGATGACTGAAATATCGTGTGTGTGTGTCATAATCCAACTTTTATCTCCAGCTATAGTCCTCAACATAATTGATTTGCCTCGTGTAAGAAGACGTTCCAGACTCGTGAATGCGTCGTTTCACTTTAGAAGAATCCATCTTTGATTATTCTTAACTTTCAAAGCACAACCAGTAAAATTAATGTCTTGGATTGTGATTGTCTCTTTTTTTCAGGCGACAAATCTCGTCGCAAAGGCAGCATTGCAGAATGTTGTGGGTTGTGGAATATTTTGCCAGGAATCGAACATTTTCGCTCGGTGGTCTAACTATACTGACCTTTAAAAAAATAGACCTCGTATGCATTTACTCATCTTAGAGTGCAGTGACGGATGCTATCTACTTAGCTAGTCCCAGGTCTTTTCTCACTACCTACCTCTGGCTCTCTTTCTGTTCAGCTTTCCAGTGGCAAGGATGTCTCCGCGTGGCCCCCCAAAAAAACTTGGCTAATCGTGTCCTGATCAATATATGTTTCTAACTAACTTTATCATCGCCTTTACTGTATTGTCGCCTGTTTCTTCACACCGGGCCGGTGTCGCCAGGTTTTCTGCCGTAGCTACTACCAGCCGGATGAGATGTATCCAGAAGAGCCGGGTCGACTGGCCAATTTGACTAAAGCACTTGAGGTATGGACCACGTTTTTCTCTTCAGTTTTCTGTACAAGCAACGTGCATTACTTTCTACAAAACCATAAATCACCACAGGAATTAATCGATCTTGTGTTATGAAACTCATTAAGGATTTTCTTTTTGTTTTCGCAATACACTGTTAGACAATTTACTTCAATTGTGCTCGCTTTTATAATATATCTAAAAAAAAGTCTATAAAAAGAAACAACGAAGTCGAATGAAAAATCAAAGAGTAACAATATTTTTATCTGTAAACATCTGGCCGAAGTTTAAAAATAAAACACTTTTTTACACTAGGTGTGATTTACATCTGTATAATTACTCAATCTATTTGTCATGGCATCTATTTTTTAAAAGTATTTTCTATTTATGTTTTTTTATCTTATTCTTCGAATATATAATATATAAGTGCTTCGCCCATGGCCTTTTAAAAAGAAAACTATCTGCTCCAACCTTACGTTCATTGGTTTCAACTGCCCCTAGGGTTTCATGGATGCTGTTGCTCCCAGAATCAGCATTGAGCGACAGATGAAGAATCTGCTCAGCGCCATCACAGCCCTCATCACAGCTTGTAGCGCAATCTCAATGTCGGTGAGCGCAAAACTGGATTTAATACGCCTCATAGGATTAGAACGTGTTGTTTTTTTTAAACGCACAAATTTCTTTAGTTACATAATAATATACATATAATAAAAAAAAATTTTCCTTCTTCAAAATTTAATTTGCTACGTTATGTCGCAATCTGTTATCATTATTACTAAAAGTGTAAAGCCTCACAGGCCGTTAAGTTGTAAGAGTTTGTTTATGAAAATTCAAGTTATTGAAACATTTAACAACCATAACTATAAATTTAATTATAAATTCGATTCGTCACTTTAGTACCGCGCTTGTAGAGAAACTATAGCGCCTCTAGTGATAGCACATCGCACATCGGCGATATATTTGGTTTAAAGCTCAGATTGGTCTCGTCAGTCCCCTTCGAACACACTGACTCCTCAGATGATAGACGAAGATGGACGAAAACACATAACTCTATGGTTAATGCCAAACTTCATTCGTTTATAAATCTCCGGAATATGGATAAAGAAATATCTATAAAACAAAGCTTCGGTATTGATATTGCAGGTTATGTTTAGTTATGTGCAGATTTACTATACTTAATGATATTTGACTTTTGATATTATATTGAGCAAAATCGTTGGCTGTCGTTCAGCAGGATTTTATTTGTGCTATTTAATCGGTCAAGTGTTAAGTGTAGTACTAAATTTGGGCATATATAATTATGATAGATGCGGATATTTACAGCTGATTTGTAAATGTGTTTTGGTAATAAACATGTCTCATCTTTTGCTAAGATATTTCTACTCTAACAAGATACGTGATATAAGATGACCAACATCAATGTCGTCAGTTCATTTCATCATAAAAACAAATTGAGTTTGTTTCAATCTTATTTTTCTTACAGAAAATCGAGGACTTCCGAGCCAAGTACACTGGGCGTGGAGGACAAGTGGATATCCGAAGCGATGCTAGGAGGGTAGGCCAACGTCATATTTAATTTAAATTGAGACTTTTTATGGTCATCAATAAGGAAGACAATACTTGGACAGGCTTCAGGTATAACCAGCATTTCTTGTAGTAATCGCATAAAAGCATCTTAGGTTCGCATAAAATAGTTTCAAGCCTCACAGTCCGTTAAGTTGTAAGAGTTTGTTTATGAGAATTCAAGTTTTTTAAACATTCAACAACCATAACTATAAATTTAGCTATAATTTCGATTAGTCACATTAGTACACCGCTTGTAGAGAAACTATATCACTGCTAGTGGTGTCGGCTGGTCAACCACTGAAAACTGTAACGATAGCACATCTAGCACATCGGCTGCGCGATTGCGTTGATGTAGCCCTCCAAAGAATACCCCCCTGTAATCCAGTAATCATGGGTCTGTTAAGATAGTAAAGAAGCTTTGAGTGCTACCAACTATATATACGATAGGTCTCGTCAGTCCCCTTCGAACACACTGACTGCTCAGATGATAGACGAAGATGGACGAAAACACATAACTCTATGGTTAATGCCAAACTGTAATCGTTCCAGATTCACCGGTATATGGATAAAGAAATATCTATAAAACACAGCTTCGGTATTGATATTGCAGGTTATGTTTAGTTATGTGCGGATTTACTGTACTTATGATATTTGACTTTTGATATTATATTGAGCAAAACGTTGGCTGTCGTTCAGCAGGATTTTATGTGTGCCATTGAATCGGTCAAGTGTTAAGTGTAGTACCAAATCTGGGCGATAATTATAATTATGATATATGCGGTATTTATAACTAATTTGTAAATGTCTTTTGCTAATAAACATGTTTTATCTTTTCTTAAGGTATTCATAATTTAACAAGATACGTGTGTAAGATGACCAATATCAATGCCATCAATTCATTTCGCCATTAAAACAAATTGAGTTTGTTTTAATCTTATTTTTCTTAAAGAAAATCGAGGATTTCCGAGCGAAGTACACTGGTCGTGGAGGACAAGTGGATATCCGAAGCGACGCTAGGAGGGTAGGTCAACCTCATATTTCATTTAAATTGAGACTTTTTGTGGTCATCAATAAGGAAGACAATACTTGGACAGGCTTCATGTGTAACCAGCAGATCTTGTAATCGCATAAAAGCATCTTACGTTCACACGCTAAACGGGGCGGTGCATCCATACGATAGATTTTTACTGTTACTGCAATTCCTCTTCCTCTTCTTCTTCCTCCGCGTCACGCTGCTACTACTACTACTACTACTACTACTACTACTACTACTACTACTACTACTACTACTACTACTACTACTACTACTACTACTACTACTACTACTACTACTACTACTACTACTACTACTACTACTACTACTACTACTACTACTACTACTACTACTACTACTACTACTACTACTACTGCTGCTACCACCACCACTAACACTTTGCGATTTTATGCCTAGAACTACGAGTGGTACTACAACGAAGAGGAGGAGATAAACGTGAAGCTGAACGTCTTCGCCAACAACATGGAGAAAGCTTATGGCGGCAAGAACAGCCTGAGGAACCAGCTGGGAATCGATAGTGATGCTGGTACAGTACCCTGTCACGTTTATTTGACTAAACTAAGAGAAGGCCTTACCAGTTTTCCTAACATTTGTGAATCAACCAGGGTAAATCTGGCAAGTTATCATGTCTTGCCTTCATCCTGAGCTTTTGTATTCTGTCAACGCCGCCTGCCGCCGTATAGGATCCCCCAGGGGAACCTCGGGGACGCTAAACCCCGAGAGAGGGAGATAATTCTCTCCCTCCCTCTATAGAGAACACCAGTTTTCCTAACATTTGTGAAGCAACCTGGGTGAATCGGGCACCGGACTTTTTGAGTAATTTACAGTGTTTTAAGAGGCAAAACATGTCCTTTAAGAGGGTGAGTAATTATATATATGCCTTCTATAATATTTTCGGGGAAATTGTCTACATAGAGTATTTTGATAATGTTCAGGGGGCTCTAGCTAAAAACCCATGTCCGCAACATATGCCTGGTTCACCCTAGTTGAGTCAAATGTTTACAGCATATTGTGCCCACATGATTATCAAGGATCAGCGCAGTATTTTTGAGAAAAGCATTGTGGTTAAAAAAGACGTGCATCATGTTTTCACGAAATGGAATGTCCAGGTATTTTTCGTCGATGGACTCGTGTCGTTAGTGACATGTTCTATCAATGTAGAGAGCATCGACCAATGTTTATATTGGCAATGCCTTTGTGGAGATCAATATAATTTTACACTAAGAATTCAGTCATATGATTTTATACTAATTTATCGGGAGAGTTATTGGCACAGAAATGCAATGTCTTGTTTAAACATCGAATTTTGACTGAATAGTCTAGCATCGAGGCAAGAGGCTGGAAATAACTATTTGTTTAATAGAATCCACCGAAGTAACGTGTTAAGAACAAGAACCTAATGGGGTAATCCTGGCGTCTGTTTGTTTCCTCTTAACTAG
The DNA here is from genome assembly GCA_003991915.1 of Elysia chlorotica. Taxonomy (NCBI): domain Eukaryota; kingdom Metazoa; phylum Mollusca; class Gastropoda; family Plakobranchidae; genus Elysia; species Elysia chlorotica. The sequence continues at coordinate 476,689 of RQTK01000018.1, read as the reverse complement.
AATACTCCGAGATGGGAGGGGACGAGGAGCTGCCTCTGGGCCAGGAGTTCCAGGAACATCTCAAGTGTTTCATCGATGAGAAGCAGTCCAAACCCAAGCTCAAGTACGCCAGGGCCAAGAAGTTGATTCAGCAGCTCGCGTGAGTTTACATTACCAAAGTTAACGCTCGCTTTGCTACGTTGAGTTTAGGTAGGCTAAACGAAGCTAACATAAGGTATAACCATGTTCGCTTTAAGTGGCAAGGCGATTTGGTGCTGATGCATCTATAAGTCGAAGGTTCTAATCCCACAAAGTGCAATCATTTTTCGGCCATTTTTATTAAAAAGTCTACCTCTACCACTGTGGAAAATTACCTTTAAAAAATGTCCAGATCTAACATAAGGTAAGGTAGCGTAAGCTAAATTAAGATACGATAATGTAGACTTAGCTGAGCTAAGACAATGTAAGCTGGGCTAACCTAAGTTAAGCTAAAAAAGCTTTAAAAAACAAGGTAAGATAAAGTAAGGGGTGTTAAGCTTAGCTATATAGATATTTTAAGGAAAAGTAAGGTAAGGTTAATATTAAGTTGTTTAAGTTGAAACAAAATATCAGGTAAGGTGGGTCGTGTTAAGCTACACTTAGCTGATATAATTTGAATTAAACAAAATTGGGATAAAACAGGACTAATTTAAGTTAAATTAATGACGAGCTAAGGTAAGCTGGCATAAATTATGTGGAAATAGGTTGAAATGGAATAAGATACTACAGATCAGTTACAAAGAGATCTCACATACTTCTATTTTCTCCATTAGTGTTTTTCTTAACGTCTATGTCGCACACAATTACAGAGAAGGCGTAGCGTATCAGCAACCCATACCTTAGTTTTATAGATAGTTTTCTCTATGTGACTAGACGTACCATTTGCTTAACTCTATTTTAGACATTTTGTACTATCTGGAATTGTTATTTGTCGTGTATCATTATTTGAAAGTTCTGAATTCATCTAAGGTTTTGTTATCGCTTCGAATACCTGCTTTGATTTGTTGTCTTCTTGTTTTGAAATCATCATTGTCTTGGTCTTCTTAACGTTCACACCTTGTCCAGCTTTTTCACTCGCTATTCTTGCTGCTGTTACCAAACTCTGTAGCCCTTCTTTGGTATCAGAGATAAAAGTTGTTGTTTTATGATATTTAAAAAACAACGTACGTTATCTTTACAACAACAAGCACGAATTCATTTACCCTCACATCATTTAGAGTGCAGCGCGACTCGTCTTTGTAGAATATTATTTTTAAACTTATAAATATATTTACATAATTATATCTATGTTCTATTTATCATTATTATCATTTGTACACCCCCCCTCCCATTTTTTTCCATGTTGCCAATTGTGTGTGTGTGTGTTAGTGTGTAAGTGACTATGTGTGAATGTCTGTACACTTCTGTATTCTGTGAATGCGTTGTAATATTACACAAGAAATCATTTTTGCTGTTCTAAAAAAATGTGTCATTTTGCTAACATAATTGCTGTTTTTTATATGTATTCTACAACCAAGCAAAATATCCTCGTGGACTATAAAAGTAGTGATTTACTCAACCGAAGGGCACAGGCTCAAGTGGCTGCTGGATCGGAAAAAGTAATTTAACTTATCTTATCTCACCTTATCTGGGTTGCAGGTTATCCATCAAGCTGCCCAGCCTGAGTGAGAAGGAGACGCTAGAGCAGCAGGAACTGGACATCAAGTGTCTGATGCTCCTCCGGGGACTCATCCACAATGAGATCGTGCGCCTGCCCGACGACTGGGAGTCGGACCCCAAGGGTCACAAAAAGTCGGTGATGGGGGCTACATGATTGAATTGAACTGAATAGATTTTTATTAGGAAAAAAAGCCTTGGGCCAATACATCCATAATAAAAGCATACAAATATAAAAGTACTTCCCGATAAAAAGATGTTAATTTTGACAGAATCTATGAGATTTGTTATTACAAAAAGGATAAATTAATCTATGCAATAGTTTATGAAATTGATTTACGATGTCTGTAATAATAAATTTTATACTTTGAGAATTGCTTTACGCTAATGTACAAAAAAAAGAGAAGTCATGAATTTATAGCTTACAGAGGGGAATCATGAAATCTGTCGTTAACAATTGGCTAGATGATAAAGTATTAGAGAGAGTGGCCGCAGATGCACAATGCATAGGCTGGTGTTCGAGCCCCGCTCTGGTCGACTTGTTTATTATTTTATACATAATTATTGGGTCGAAGTTAAAGAAGTATCATTATAAACATAAGTGACAAATAGGAATACCATGACTCCTGTCTCATCCAGTTAGTACTTCACAAACCAAGGTAGTGAGAGACCAGATTTAAAAAAAAAATGTTGCCTCAACATGGAAAAACGCCGGGGAGTCTGATTTGAAGCCATCTTCCCCCAAACAACACTGGCTGAAATTGAAAACAGTGATTACTGCAAGCTTCAAGAAAGGCTTTCTGAAAGTTGTTTAAGTATAAACAAACAATCTGATACAAACTTTGAAATGGTAAAAAGACTAGTTAGGGATCATTTTGTTTAAAGAAAAAAACAACACAATACTTCCTCTGCCATAAAATTACACTGATTAAGAAACCCAACAACAATTAACTGTTATATCGTTTATTACAGCACACATAGATCTACTATTTTGCGTTTTCTACTTGCACACATAATCATTCTGAGCCTAAGTCTGCTTGGGGTAAAGCGCTATAAATATAATAGTATTATTATTATTATTATTATTTTTAATTTCATGATGCCAATTGTGTGTGTGTAAGTGCGAATGCGTAAACACTTCTGTATTCTGTATTCTGTGAATACGCTGTAAACTATGTGTTACATGTATTCTATAAATGGACTCTTTAAGTAATGATTTATTCTATCGAAGGGCGCAGGCTCAAGTGGCTGCTGGATCGGAAAAGTAATTTAACTTGTCTGATCTCGCCTTATATGTTGTGCAGGTTATCCATCAAGCTGCCCAGCCTGAGTGAGAAAGAGACGCTAGAGCAGCAGGAACTGGACATCAAGTGTCTGATGCTCCTCCGGGGACTCATCCACAATGAGATCGTGCGACTGCCCGACGACTGGGAGTCGGACCCCAAGGGACACAAAAAGTCGGTGATGGGGGCTACACGATTGAAATGAACTTAAATTGAATATTTTTAGGAAAAAAAAAGCATTTGGTCCATACATCCATAATAAAAGCATTAAAACATATAGGTACTTCCAGACAAAAAGATGTCAATTTTGACATTATCTATGGGATTTGTTATTACAAAAAAGGAAAAATTAATGTATGCAATAGTTTATAAAATTGATTTATAACGTCTGTAATAATTACACTTTGAAAATTGCGTTACTTTAATATACAAAAAAAAGAAATCATGAATGTATAGGTTACAGAGGGGATGGTGAAAATCTGTCGTTAACAATTGGCTAGATGATAAAGTATTAGAGAGAGTGGCGTCAGATGCACAATGCACGGGCTAGTCTTTGAGCCCCGCTCTGGTCGACTCGTTTATTATTTTATACATATTGGGTCGAACTAAAAGAAGTATCATTTTAAACATAGTGAGAGATAGGAATACCATGACTCCTGTCTCATCCAGTTAGTACTTCACAAACCAAGGTAGTGAGAGACCAGAGTTTTTAAAAAATGTTGCCTCATCATGGAAAAACGACGGGGAGTTTGATTTGAAGCCATCTTCCCCCAAACAACACAAACACACACACGATTCATTTATATTACCAAAGAATGTGTCACTGGCTGAAATTGAAAAAGTGATTACTGCAAGCTTCAAGAAAGACTTGCTGAAAGCTGTTTAAGTATAAACAAACAATCTTTGAAATGGTAAAAAGACTAGTTAGTGAACATTGTGTTTAAAGAAAAAAACAACACAATACCTTACCTTTACCTTTTGGGCTTCGTTATTTTTTCTTTCTTCCAGAGCTCTGAAGAAGATAGAAGAAGTTCAGAACGCCCTGGATTACTATGAAGTGGTAGATGGGACTCTAGACCATCTCTCCCGCCCCCAGGACGACGTTGTGCGAGAGTTGCTGGCCTTTCTTGCAGCTCTCCTCTTCAGCGGAAACTCGAATGTTCAGGTTAGCAAGTCATAGGTTCCTTATGTCGAATAAAGTCAAGTAAGTGTTGTATGTTGTTTAGTGTCCAACATCAGCACCACATAGGTTATATTGTGGACGGGCGCTAAACTAACGTCTGACAACTAAACGTGCTGCCGCACAGAGACATTGCTGCACCAGTCGGAGGCAAGTCGACAATGCAGGGATCTGATCATGGACTTCTGCGTCAAAAGCTGATGTTCTACCAAAACGCCCAGTCCTCGTGAGAATAGAATAAGTCGCACCGTTTAGCAGTATTCACTGACTGCCTTAATGCTCGTTGAGTTAAATATCTGATAACCTGGCTTCCAACAAAGTTACGAAAATTGTTTGTGACACCACATTATCTATAATATAAATGTTCTTTTCCATAGTTGTATTCCTTACTCATTAGACGGGTTTTTTAAATAATACAGTTATATTGTCAAGTTTCTACCAAAGATCTCTAGTATTTTGTATGTTGTTAATGTTGTTAATGTTGACAAGACAGTGAATCCGAGTACTTGTGAATCAGATTATACTAAACAAATTGCCCTAAAACAGGGACACACTTTACCGAATCAATGCCACAAACTTCATGATTGTGCTGGCACACATAGACAGGGCGATGTCCGTCTCAGCCTATCACACCTATCACACTGACACCGACATGTCCAGTAGAGAGCAAAGTTGTGTGGTCGAGGTGTATTTAAACTCGAGCTGGTACCCCTACTGTTTCTATGAAAGTTGAGTTGAGTTGAGTTGGTTTAACGTCCAACATCAGCACTATATAGGATTATTGTTGACAGGCCCCAAGACCAACGTCTGACAATTTTATGTGCTGCCACACACGAGGCAGGGCGGGGATGCCATGACTCCTATCTCAGCCGGCCACATTATGCTGACACCGACCCAACCAGTAGGGAAGCCGATGTTCTACCCCAGGACCACCGCGCCACCCTCTATGAAGGTTGAGCTGAAATGTTAGGTACTTTTCCATAGTGGTTAGAAGTGGCTTTCAGTAAAAATTATCGAAAGATGATGGCGCTTTGTGGGCTTAGAACACTCGACTTGTAGGTGCGTTGGCACTGAATTGCATTGCTCCAAAAGACCATGGTTTATAGCACTAGACCACTTCACTCTCTTTCTCTGTGTGGTAACACATACATTTGTCAAACATTAGTCTTGATACTCGTCTGCGCTTTGGCTTTTTTTCCCATAAAGTTGAAGGTTGAAAAACAAACCAGTCATCCACATTATGTGGGGGGCTAAAATCACTTTTTAGAGGGTTAAGTTCTAGTATTCTTATGTTTCTGTCTCTTGTTAATCACAGGACAGCATGTACGCGTTCTTCACTGGGACCAGAGAGGAAACATTTTTCTTTGCTGTGAAAAACAGAGTGCACTTGTCAGCTCTGGCAACTCGCGAAAAGTAAGTATAACTTTAGTACATGTAAAAGTGATACTCACAAACGAAAGCCCACTGCTTGAAAAACACGCAAAAATCATGATAACCTAAAGAGGAAAAAAACAATCGATAAAATACCAGACACCTAGAACGAGAAATGTAAAACTGAATTTTCACCTAAAATAGATTGAAGTATTAAGGGTTTATCGAATAAAATAAAATATTGGATAAAAAAAAAAGTAAAAAAGTAATCATTTTTATTCTTCGAGAATTAAGGAAACAATAATTGTGTAGTTAATGTGAGATCTCACTCAGTAGCAGATATTAATGCACCTAGTCACTTTTTTAACCTAGCAACTAAAACAGTCATATGTTTGACTTTCTGACGAATGTAACTGCATTTTTGACCGTAATCAAGACCCGATGCATGGCTACTTCAAAGGAAAGTTTTTAAAATCAGGACTGATGACGAATGCCAAAGACTTTAATTGAAAATTTGCAGCATTACAGAACGAAAGTCATTCTTTGGTAGTGAGTGGACATGGTGCTCCTAAAGAAAATCTCGCGGCCCTTAGCTTTGATCTCCGCTTCGACTGCTTCAATGTTTTCGTACTGATTGAATGACAATGTATTGTGAGGACCAAGTCATTTATCTATGGTTTTACCACTGTCTTATTTTTATTTTTTTCCTATTGAACAGACGCCTGCTGCACGCTATGCACCAAGCAAAGATCGAAGAGCTCGTGGCTCAGGCCAAAGCCCTACAGAAAGCCCTGAAGTCTGGAGCGGCAAATCCTTCTGTAAGACTGTGATCGAACTTAAGTGCAGTAAAGGGAATCCCCAGTTCTAACTTTGTACATAGTGATGGGAATCCCCAGTTCTAATTTTAGTACATTGAAAAGAATCCCCAATTCTAACTAAAACAAAGTGGAGGGAAATCATAGTTTTACTTTATAAGTAGTCGTAGCGCCCTGTCAATAGTACAAGTCAGATCTGCCTGGAGCAGTCATGACCGCAGCTGTCAGAGAACATTGTCAGTACTAGTCTCTCATGATGCCAACGGAAACTATGAGTACTTCTTTGCATTTCTGTGGTCCCTTGCTTTTCGTTAAAAGAGGTATTCACAAGACAGCAAACATGTCATATGTAGCAATGTGTTATATAGTATTAAGCTGGCAAGCTTGGTGTAGACAAAATCCGACCATACCTTATAACTGTCTGAATGAAATAAGTTGATAAGCTGTGGGCCTTACGTTAGGAAATTTAATTCAGACGCAAATGAAATAAAGACTGCATTCCACAGTTTACAGCTTGGGGTTTGGTTGTTTAGATGGTTTCTGAAAGTTGAGTATAAGCAACTAAGCTTTAAGGCGAAAGAATCCGAAAACTAACTTATGAATACTTTTCATGCTGCCACACAGAGTCAAAGCTTGGATAATACAAGTATAACTTATGTCATACCCGATCACAATACTGACACCGAAATGTATTGAAAGAAATCCTGCATATAACATTTTTAGCCCGATGTCTCGGAGTTAAAATAATACAAACTAATCTTTCATCATTCCAGGACTCAATTATGGCTACTCAGATTGGCTCCATGTTATCCATGGCAAGATCTAGAGTCAGTTTGGTGAGTGATTTTCTTTTGTTTTGTTTTTAATAAAGTCTTAATTATTTTTTTTTCAGGTTCAATCTCTTTCTTAATGTATTAATAATTTTGACAATTCTTGCGCTTGCACTATTGTTGGTTACGTTAAATAGTAAAGTGATTTTTATATTCCCTTGCAGTACCGTTTTTGTTAACATTTAATAAATTATGGAATGATATTGGTAATTATTTAGCTTTAAGGGGTGCCATTTTGGTAATAAAACGTACCACAGTGTTTTGAGTTTATGAGTTGGTATTAAGGAAACAAATATCCAGTAATAACGTCACAAACATGAACTGGTTTTAAGAGGCACAACCTCCACACAACGTAACACGCTGCATGCACCTACTTTGTACAACCAGCGGGGCTCTAAATCGTCTCTCCACAAGAAGAAGAGGGGTACCGGAAGCGCGGCAGGCGCCAAGAAGAACCCAATGGGCTCCCGGACTTTGATAGCAGCCAAGATACAGAACAAGGCCCACTCACAGAAGGCGCTGGACAAGGAAGCGCTGCTATCTGGGGATAAGCTGGCCACTGCCATCAACTGTGGCAGTCTGATGGTGCCCGAGGTAATAATTATGTTGATGATAATAGTAATGATAACGATAATAAATATGATAATAAGAATATTGATATCTATAATAATAATATTAATAATAATAATAATAATAAT